>CM033647.1:24014939-24100596 GCA_019512145.1 Engystomops pustulosus
GTAACTATGGGTTGTCTGTAAGTCGGGTGTCCTTAATTAGGGGACCGTCTGTATTCTTTCACCAATTTGTTACTACATGGCAGATAAAAAACAAAAATCAACATTCAACTGTTTGTTCAAAGGACAATTAGAGGAAATAACAGTTTTTTCACACCTCTTTTTGTTCTCGTTGTGAACATAGTTCTTCTGTTTCTTCCATTAGTTTATCTGCAGGAAAAACAATGAGATGAATGTGCAGGATGTGGAATAGTTGGTACGTTAGTGACAATGCAATATAGTCTAGAACCCCTTAAAGGTGTATTCCTCCCACAAAGACAAGTTTCTTATATGTACTCAGGACAAAAAAATAACACATTCTCTATCAGTCCTTTTGTACACAATTTCAGTTTCCTCTAGGCACGATCTTATGACTTGGGGTCGGGCCGCCATCTTGGATTTCTGATGTGAGATTGTGGAGATGAGATTTCTGTGTCTCTCTACTGTGTGTACTGTAGCCACTCCCCCTGCACGGAGCTCAGAGACACTTACTGATCACTTCCTGCCAGGAGATCGTGAGCAGAGAGAGCAACTGCAAACTACAAAGTGATCCGGGGGAAGGGGGAGACAGGCACATATCTGTGAGATGAAGCAGAGCTCACAGTGTAACAGTTTACAAGTCTGCAGCCTTTGTCTGTCAGCCTATGTGTAAGCATCTCATGCATCTCTGATCTGTCTCATCTCTTTCTATGTGCCAGTGTGTAAGTATAATGTCAGAAGCCAGATGAGAGTGTATATACACCTGTACCCTGATAATGTAACCACATTGTCACCCCACAGAACTAGATGGGTCATAATGTGTCTGCTTAGAGAAGTCCTGCCCACACCCTGGGATTTTACACTGAGCAGCCAAGGGAGTGATAGGAGCTAAAACAGCAATAAAACACATTGAGTCACATTGTAACAAAATGAAGGGTTAAAATGAAGATAAACTTTATTGTGTTAACATTACTAGGGGATAGAAATCTGAGAATTTTCTTTCGTGGGAAAACCCCTTTAAATCCCTGCCTTGGAATTGTTAATCAAACCAATGGACACTGGAGGACTCATAATATCAGCCAACCATCTAATGTGTTTGGTGGCCTCCTAACTCTGCCATGATAGCAGATGTCGGGCAAGCGTTGGAACACACCTATACAGATAAGCAGGTCAGTCAAACCCAATAATTTCTGCTGTACACATAGTTGTTACATGTTTCACTGCCATGTTTTATAAAACTTTACATTTGATAATGCAAACTGACCAAAATACTCCTGTCTTTCCTTGGCTAGCTGTAGGCCCTGAGCCTCCAGGCTCTCAATCATTGCTTCACCAAGCTGGGCGTTCTGCCAGGTCCTACGAGGAGAAGGAATAAGCATTAGCACAATTAGAACTTTATGTCCGTATCAGTCAAATCATTGCGTGGGACAGATATACTAAGCAGAGATATGACTGAAGACCTAGCCTGACATGCAGAAGAATAGCCTAGAGCAGTGATGGCAAACCTTTTAGAGACAGAGTGCCCATGCAACAACCAAAACCCACTTATATGTTGCAACGTGACAATTTAAGCAGTAACTTATTGATCCCTGCTGTAGTACAGGTTTTAATTGTATTGGCATCCTGAGGACACCAATACAATAGAAAGATGGAGAAATTTGGATTGTAGCTTCCCTCCAGGGTTTCCTGAAGAGGAAGAATCAGGGGACCCAGAGCAAGAGCTCCAACGATAATCCATCTCTATCCACACCTTCTCACTCCTCCTGTAGTCCTGGCAGCCAAGGATGTGGCTTTAAAATAGCCCTGAGCATGGCATGTCATGGGCTGTATTGAACTACAGGAGAAAGCCCTGTGTTGGGGTGAAAGCCTGGGTGTCCACAGAAAGGGCTCCGATTGCCACCTCTGGCACCTGTGCCATAGGTTCGCAACCACTGGTCTAGAGCTACTGGAGATATCCAGATCCATTTTTGTAACCTGCAAGGAACATCAAGGCTTAAGCGCTACAGTAATATTTTCAATGTTTGGGCAGAGGCATTTTCTAACCTTATGTAAATAATGTGTGATAAATGACATTTTTGGCCACTTTTACCATTTTCATGATCTTTGCTTATTGCCAGTGAGTGGCAACCTTGTTTACACTCAGAAGCCAATCTCCAATCAGTGGGTTGGGACCCCCAATGATCACAGAAATGGGGGTGTGCAAGGACCCCATATGTATAGAGCACTGGTGTCCATTTTTGACCAGAGCTCCTTTAACTTCTATAAAACTTTGGTAGGCATAGAGGGAGATGTTGTTGGTGCTTTTACACAAGTTTCTGGGGCAAAGCTAGAATTTGCAATTGCTTTTGGCGACTACGTGGCATGGAGGGAGCGTGAAGGGGGAGCGGGTAGCATCTGCACACTATTAGTCATAGACTGAGTAATTTTAACGTTTTTTAAAGTTTGCTGTCTTTTACTGTAGTCCCACACCAGGCTGGGCCGTGGCGGATATGTGAATAGGCCCATAGCCTGATAATGTATCCGCTGCGGTGAGTCGGAGGGGCCTTTGTCGTGCGGACAGAGCATTAGCTATGATAAATGTCCCCCAAAGTGTGCATAGCCGGCTCCAGTGGTCAGGATTAGTTTTCAGCCTTCTTATTTAAATATGAAATGTTTCCATTCACTAATCAGAAAACAAAGATCTTAAAATGAACCTAACTTTTCATTAAACTCTGCAAACACAGCACAATGGCACAATGTAGTGTGCAGTGTGCTCCAGATTCATGATTTATGTCGCACGGTCTTCATGAATCTGGCGCTCCCTGTATGGCCCCCAGCAGAGTGCACCAACTTTTTTTTGGGTGCAACTTTTACATGGGGCGTGCAACACACTTCTGTACTTTGTACCCTGGATGTGTTGATGAAGGGGAACACTAGATATGCCCATTGTGCATGTACTGGTATTAATAGGATTAGCCAACATGCATAGCCAACTCTGAATTCGGCCCAACCACAGTAAGGGGGTTAGCAGACCCCATTTTTGAGATAAATGCAGGTACTAGAGGTGGGAACCACCTTAGGTTATATGTCCTAAATGTTATTAATGATAATACAACTATAACTCAATGGCAGGTTGCTTAGGTTCCTACACACGACAATGTTCCATTCTATTTTTCACAGATATGGAACTCACAGATGAAAGATCATAGTTTTCTATTGAAGTGAACAGGTCTATGATAAAATGTGCCACACGATATCTGATTCACAACCATGAAAAAATCGTGTGAGAGTCAGCCACGGTCATGTGCACAGAGCCTAAGGTTCCACTTTTTTCATGGATCACTTGACTATAAAACTTGTATGCGTGAATAGATCAATAGATTGTCGTGTAGGATTTCCAGTAACAGAAACCCTTATTGCTTTCATTTAGAAAATCAGAGTAGATCTAAGCTCACAGACCAAATGCCATTTTCTGACCCTAGAATACATGAAATGTCACTTTAAATATCAAAAACTACAACACTACAGATACATATGTGTATTAATTGTCTATTGTTATCTGCTGCAGTATCTTTTAGAAACTACTATTAACTTAATGGACTTTTCCAGTTTCTTATTTTTAATTAATGTGCAGTGAAATGTTTTTTTTTTTAACTTCATGTTCCTTATCATTAAAATTCAATTAGCTAAAAGCCTGAACCGAGCTGAAGCCTCTCAGAGCTGGAAGGTTACTACAATTCTACCTAGTTTAGATAGTTGGGGAGTGAGTAGGTAACTTTAGGTTTGATATCAGGGCTAAAAAGTTAAAACTGATAATCTGATGGTAGCCATGATGATGTATGTGACTATAGACTATTCTATAGAGCGAACCTATTACCAGGAATGTCATTTTTAGCCGATGCCTGGTTCCAAAAGCCTCTGCTATGCCTATTTTTAAGGACTGTAACAAGGATGAAGGTTTGTAACCCAAATATACAGACATACTGGTGTGTGCCCCCTCTGGCAGGATCTGCTGTTCTTTCAGCTTCTTATGCCCTTGTTTTTAAGAAAAGGGGGCTTTCAAAATTATACAAATGAGCCTGAGAGGCTCCAGGCTCCATTAACTCCTCACACTCATTTGCATAATTTTAAACGCCTTTTTTCTTAAAAGCTAGCGCATAAGAAGCCAAATGAAGAGAAGGAGCACACCAGTATGTCAGTGTGCTTGGTTTACAATTCTTGATCTGGTGATTGATGTCCTTTAAACATGTCTTTGTCGGCATTCCGAACCATTTCAGTACTTTATAAAAGTTGATTTCACATAACGGGTATCTGCTTGAGTGTGGGGATGAGAAGACTGAGCCACAGTCACACACAGGCAGCAGCTGCCCTCCTTCTCCCCACAGACTCACTACAGGGGGCAGGCTGTGCTGGCTGTATATTACAGGGGGCAGGTTGGGCTGGCTGTATACTACAGGGGGCAGGCTGTATACTACAGGGGGCAGGCTGGACTGGCTGTATACTACAGGGGGCAGGCTGGCTGTATACTACATGGGGGCTGGCTGTATACTACATGGGGGCAGGTTGGCTATATACTACCGGGAGCTGGCTGGCTATATACTACTAGGTGGTTGCTGGCTATATACTGGGGGGAAGCTGTGATCAATGCATTTCCCACCCTTGGCTTATACTGGTGTCAATAGGTTTTCCGAGCTTTTGGTGGTAAAATTAGGGGTCTCGGCTTACACTCTGGTTGGCTTATACCCGAGTACATAAACTACTGAAATGACACAAAATGCTGACAAATTAATTTTAAAAATCCTTTCCTATAGACATTTTAATTCAGTATTTCGGTAACATTTGTCTCTACTTAGGTACAGGCTCAGCCGAGTATCCGCTAGACACATGTTCTACTTTATCAGGAATAATTAGATACTTCACCGCTTGATTTTCTCTTGCTCCAGTCTTAACTCTTGTACAAGATCTTCAAACCGACTCTTTTCTGTCTCCAAGACCTGATTTAATTTTTCTAGCTCCTGTAGGGAAATGTAAAACATCAGAGAGATTATGAAGTTGACCTAAATATTGTTTTTTACATAAAATGAAGTCCTGGCGTTGAAAATGGTGGCTGAACATTTTAAATGTATCTTATCTTTTAACTTATATATATATACTCGAGTACAAGCCTAGTTTTTCAGCACATAAAAAATGTGTTGAAAACCCAAACTCGGCTTATACTCAAGTAAAAAAAAATATAGGTTTTACCAGGTTTTTGTGGTAAAATTAGGGGCCTCGGCTTATACTCAAGTATATACAGTACATTGCAGAAATCCACAGTATAGTGTGTGTTCATCAAGAATGACAGTATTTCTGGCAGTAGTATAATGTTTTTATGTACCATAGTTTTGGCCGATCTGTGATTCTCAGTTTTCTATGAGCTGGTGACTGGAGACTAGCTTCTAGCATGTCTCCCATACACCGCTCATAGAAGCTAGAGGAGATTCTGCTGATTTAACTCTCTTTCTTTCTCTCAGAACCTTCCGAAGGATAATAAAGGACATCCATTAGAAGAAATCTGCACTGATGTAGAAACTTGCTATTTCACTTCTGTGGCATTTGTATTTCTCTCTGATGCTGGTGGCTTTTTTCCAATGAATACAAAAACTGATCCTTCTAAAACTTTGATATATTCCTTCACCAATTTGTTACTACATGGCAGATAAAAAAAAACAAAAATCAACATTCAACTGTTTGTTCAATGGACAATTAGAAGATATAACAGTTTTTTCACACCTCTTTTTGTTCTCGTTGTGAACATAGTTCTTCTGTTTCTTCCATTAATTTATCTGCAGGAAAAACAATGAGATGAATGTGCAGGATGTGGAATAGTTGGTACGTTAGTGACAATGCCTTATAGTCTAGAACCCCTGAAAGGGGTATTCCTCCCACGAAGACAAGTTTCTTATATGTTTTCAGGATAATAAAAATAACACATTCTCTAATTCACTGTTATTAACAAAAATACAGAATTTCACAGATATAAGTCGAACTTGTCTCTATCACTTGTGGTGTACACAATTTCAGTTGCCCCTAGACACGACCCTGTAACTTCTGACTTGGGGTTGGGTCGCCATCCGTGGATTTCTGTGTGAGATTGTGGAGATGAGATTTCTGTGTGTCTCTACTGTGTGTACTGTAGCCACTCCCCCTGCACGGAGCTCAGAGACACTTACTGATCACTTTCTGCCAGGAGATCGTGAGCAGAGAGAGAGGCTTCAAACTACAAAGTGATCCGGGGGAAGGGGGAGACAGGCACATATCTGTGAGATGAAGCAGAGCTCACAGTGTAACAGTGTATAAGTCTGCAGCCTCTGTCTGTCAGCCTATGTGTAATCATCTCATGCATCTCTGATCTGTCTTATCTCTTTCTATGTGCCAGTGTGTAAGTACAATGTCAGAAGCCAGATGAGAGTGTATATACACTTGTACCCTGATAATGTAACCACATTGTCAGCCCACAGAACTAGATGGGTCATAATGTGTCTGCTTAGAGAGGTCCTGCCCACACCCTGGGATTTTACACTGAGTAGCCAAGGGAGTGATAGGAGCTAAAACAGCAATAAAACTGAGTCACAATGTAACAAAATGAAGGGTTAAAAGGAAGATAAACTTTATTGTGTTAACATTACTAGGGGATAGAAATCTGAGAATTTTCTTTCGTGGGAAAACCCCTTTAAATCCCTGCCTTTGAATTGTTAATAAAACCAATGGACACTGGAGGACTCATAATATCAGCCAACCATCTAATGTGTTTTGTGGCCTCCTAACTCTGCCATGATAGCAGATGTTGGGCAAGAGTTGGAACACACCTATACACATAAGCAGATCAACCAAACCCAATAATTTCTGCTGTACACATACATGTTACATGTTTCACTGCCATGTTTTATAAAACTTTACATTTGATAATGCAAACTGACCAAAATACTCCTGTCTTTCCTTGGCTAGCTGTAGGCCCTGAGCCTCAAGGCTCTCAATCATTGCTTCACCAAGCTGGGCGTTCTGCCAGGTCCTACGAGGAGAAGGAATAAGCATTAGCACAATTAGAACTTTATGTCCGTATCAGTCAAATCATTGCGTGGGACAGATATACTAAGCAGAGATATGACTGAAGACCTAGCCTGACATGCAGAAGAATAGCCTAGAGCAGTGATGGCAAACCTTTTAGAGACAGAGTGCCCATGCAACAACCAAAACCCACTTATATGTTGCAACGTGACAATTTAAGCAGTAACTTATTGATCCCTGCTGTAGTACAGGTTTTAATTGTATTGGCATCCTGAGGACACCAATACAATAGAAAGATGGAGAAATTTGGATTGTAGCTTCCCTCCAGGGTTTCCTGAAGAGGAAGAATCAGGGGACCCAGAGCAAGAGCTCCAACGATAATCCATCTCTATCCACACCTTCTCACTCCTCCTGTAGTCCTGGCAGCCAAGGATGTGGCTTTAAAATAGCCCTGAGCATGGCATGTCATGGGCTGTATTGAACTACAGGAGAAAGCCCTGTGTTGGGGTGAAAGCCTGGGTGTCCACAGAAAGGGCTCCGATTGCCACCTCTGGCACCTGTGCCATAGGTTCGCAACCACTGGTCTAGAGCTACTGGAGATATCCAGATCCATTTTTGTAACCTGCAAGGAACATCAAGGCTTAAGCGCTACAGTAATATTTTCAATGTTTGGGCAGAGGCATTTTCTAACCTTATGTAAATAATGTGTGATAAATGACATTTTTGGCCACTTTTACCATTTTCATGATCTTTGCTTATTGCCAGTGAGTGGCAACCTTGTTTACACTCAGAAGCCAATCTCCAATCAGTGGGTTGGGACCCCCAATGATCACAGAAATGGGGGTGTGCAAGGACCCCATATGTATAGAGCACTGGTGTCCATTTTTGACCAGAGCTCCTTTAACTTCTATAAAACTTTGGTAGGCATAGAGGGAGATGTTGTTGGTGCTTTTACACAAGTTTCTGGGGCAAAGCTAGAATTTGCAATTGCTTTTGGCGACTACGTGGCATGGAGGGAGCGTGAAGGGGGAGCGGGTAGCATCTGCACACTATTAGTCATAGACTGAGTAATTTTAACGTTTTTTAAAGTTTGCTGTCTTTTACTGTAGTCCCACACCAGGCTGGGCCGTGGCGGATATGTGAATAGGCCCATAGCCTGATAATGTATCCGCTGCGGTGAGTCGGAGGGGCCTTTGTCGTGCGGACAGAGCATTAGCTATGATAAATGTCCCCCAAAGTGTGCATAGCCGGCTCCAGTGGTCAGGATTAGTTTTCAGCCTTCTTATTTAAATATGAAATGTTTCCATTCACTAATCAGAAAACAAAGATCTTAAAATGAACCTAACTTTTCATTAAACTCTGCAAACACAGCACAATGGCACAATGTAGTGTGCAGTGTGCTCCAGATTCATGATTTATGTCGCACGGTCTTCATGAATCTGGCGCTCCCTGTATGGCCCCCAGCAGAGTGCACCAACTTTTTTTTGGGTGCAACTTTTACATGGGGCGTGCAACACACTTCTGTACTTTGTACCCTGGATGTGTTGATGAAGGGGAACACTAGATATGCCCATTGTGCATGTACTGGTATTAATAGGATTAGCCAACTTGCATAGCCAACTCTGCATTCGGCCCAACCACAGTAAGGGGGTTAGCAGACCCCATTTTTGAGATAAATGCAGGTACTAGAGGTGGGAACCACCTTAGGTTATATGTCCTAAATGTTATTAATGATAATACAACTATAACTCAATGGCAGGTTGCTTAGGTTCCTACACACGACAACGTTCCATTCTATTTTTCACAGATATGGAACTCACAGATAAAAGATCATAGACTTCTATTGAAGTGAACAGGTCTATGATAAAATGTCCCACACACTATCTGATTCACAACCATGAAAAAATCGGGTGAGAGTCAGCCACGGTCATGTGCACAGAGCCTAGGGTTCCACATTTTTCATGGATCACTTGACTATAAAACTTGCATGTGTGAATAGATCAATAGATTGTCGTGTAGGATTTCCAGTAACAGAAACCTCTGAGCGGGTCCAATAGAATGTATGGAAATAATATATATTTCCATTTTACCTTAATCAATATCAAGATAAATATCAAAGCAGAAGCCAATAACAAATAAATGCACATTGTTCCACAATAATATACAGTAATTACGTTATATATACAATTTTCCAATATACTTTCTGTATCAATTCTTGTTTTCTAGATCTCTGTTTGCTGTCATTTTATAGGAAGCTTCTGTGCATAAAAAACTGTTCTGGTCATGTGATGTCACACAGGTGCACGGCTCGTTATATCCCTGGTCAGGTAATATCACACAGGTGCATGGCTCGTTATATCCCTGCTCATGTACAGTAATGTTACACAGGTGCACAGCTTGTTATATCCCTGGTCATGTAATGTCACACAGGTGCACGGTTTGTAATATCCCTGGTCATGTGATGTCACACAGGTGCATGGCTCGTTATATCCATGGTCATATGATGTCACACAGGTGCACGGCTCGTTATATCCCTGGTCATATGATGCCACACCGGTGCACGGCTTGTTATATCCCTGGTCATGTGATGTCACACAGGTGCACGGCTCGTCATAGCACACAACTCTGATTACTCTCTTTGATATAATAAGCTGTGCACCTGTGTGACATAACATGACCAGGGATATAACGAGTCGTGCACCTGTGTGACATCACATGACCAGGGATATAACGAGTCGTGCATCTGTGTGACATCACATGACCAGGATTTTTCCACAGGAAGTAAACAATGAAGTTTCCGATAGAAGGACAACAAGCAGAAATCAAGGGAAAACAGGGAAGAATTGATACAGAAAGTGGATAAGAAAATTGTATAACTTTTTATTTCACAAACAATATCAACTACTTGATGAAAGTGGACAATCCCTTTAATATATTCCTGAAATCAGGTTCTGTATGAGTGATCATAGTCAGAAATATTTATGAGATTGGGTGTTAGGTGATTACTCTGTATAAACTGTAGACTCCATTATGGGAATTATGTTCTTTTAAACTTTTTTTTATTCATTTAATTGTACTTTTTTTTTCTTTTTGGCAGGACAACAGCAGAAATATTATGACACTTACACTTTGCCAGATTCATGCAGCATTTCCAGCCACTGACTTTGCTCAATCTCAGACTCGGCTGCCAGCAGTATGTTCCCCTGCAGAGTACAAGGAGAGAGCTGCAAGTGCTTGGAGACAGGATAGGGAACCAGATATTCCAGTACAAGCAATGAGCATTTCCGTCATGTGGCCAAGTATGTGACGTGTCCCATTGGTAAGACAAAAAATCCCTTGTGTGTGGATACCTTTCCAAGGAAAATAAAGCTGTCTATTCATATGGAATCATGGTAGGCCATAAAATAGACAATATATTGTTGCACAAAGTTGCAAATGTTTAGCTTTGGCTTTGGCTATGTATATAGGATTATGTTTTGGCTTATGTTCTAGTTTTGAACATAAGATGAATATCAGCAGAATCCAAAAATTTTGAGAATTTGATGTCTATTGGAGAGTCTGGAGTTATCCCTACAGTAGAATTTAAAGGGCCTGTGCAACACAGGTGAAGTACACACCTGTATTCCATATCCACTTGTTTTCTTTCAATTCAATTGGTCGAACCAAGTGTGCATGTGTAATTGGTAGATGAAAGGAATAACTGAAGACTGAATGAGCAATCAACTAGTGGTTATCTAAAGTGTATGGTCAGGCGTGGAGGCTTTTGGGACTGCAATAGGGGCTTTTGATCAGGTATGCTTGCCATAGACTGACTCAGGACCGGCCTAAGGTTCCAGTAGGCCCCTGGGCAACAGAGCCTCAGTGGGCCCCTTTGTAGTGAACTCATTTTGTGGCATTACAAATTCAGAAAGTAACTTAAATATATCAGCTATGTCATGGTTCATGGTTCTATTATATACAGTCTCTTCTCTTCAGGTTCTGCCAGGCTACTGGGAACTGGGATAAGGCCATGTGGGCCCCCCAGCAGCTTTGGGCCCCCAACATTTGCCTGGGTATGCCTAGTGCTGGTGCTCAGAGAGATAAACCCCCCTGTAGATCATTTTAATGCTTCTGTGAATTGTAAAGAACCTTTGTTACAAATTTCATAACTACTAAAACTTACATGAAGACGACATTGATCAGCCCCCACTATAAAAGCATAAAAGCAACTTCCATAGACAGGAAACATCTGCTTACATTATCCGTATTTATAGCACGCTGTGAATTAGAGCGCTTGTCATCTGAAACATTAAGGCGGATGTGTCCTGAACTACCGAGTTGTTTTCATCCCTGTGTATTAACATGTAGGAAGAAATCACGGATGATCTACTTTGTTGGAAACTTACTTCTGTGTGTGTGTTAGGCGCTATAGTATACAATGAACACGGATAATGCTACTGACCCAAGAATAAGAGGTGTGGAGTCTAATCTCATTGTATGTGAGAAGCTGTCATACTAAGATAAATGCTGTACATACATGGAAATCGTCATGTGAGATCTTTATGGCATATGGCATCCCAGGCTCTTCCTTGGCATCCACCCTGCAGCCACTGAGCGGTATCACCCCCTAAGACAAGACCACTTGTTAGGTATGTTACACAAGCAATTGGCAGAAGCATGTGAATATAATGGTCTATATTGCATCATATATACTTTAAATATTCTGATAATACAATATACATCACTATCATTAATACCTTTGTATTACAAATAGTTTTAGGCAACATAAGATATGGCAGGGTAATACCTGGTGATTGGATTTATTCCTGGTATATAAACTACAGGAAAAGTTGTCAATCACTCGTGGACTCGTGGCCCAGGAACCATCTAACCCTTTAAAGGACATCTACCACCATGATGAAAGACTGTATGCAAATGAACCTGAGGGGCTCCAGGCTCCATTAACACCTATGGAGCATGGAGCCCCTCAAGCTCATTTATATGCAGTCCTTCATCCTAGTGGTAGATGCCCTTTAAGGACCCAGCTAAATTTGGTTTAAAGGGAAAATAATTTACAACCTATTCATAAAATAGGTAATGGGTCTGATTGGTCTAATGTCCCTCACTTGAATAGAGTATTAGTCGCACAAGTGGGCTCCATTCAATCTCTCCAGCACTTGGCTAAACTCATCAGTGTGACAGACATTGGTTGCAGTGCAGAAAGAGTTAAATAGTAAGGGTGTGAGCTTTCCCCTACGCCTAGGGTTAGCTAACAGATGATCTTGTGGGCACAGCTTTAGTTCCCTGTGTGATCACCATCAATGTCGTGATAGACATGTTGTGATAGATGAAAGGGTCACTCACAATGTACAATGTATATATATATATGTGATGTAAATACTGAATCAAAACATTGTATCCCCAAGTCCAATGTAAGAAAAGTAAAATCAACACATTTACATTATGAATAATACAAAATATTAACAATTAGAAGCAGAAAAAATCTTACTGATGCATCATTGGTAGCGATGGTTAGTATATGGTTAAATAGATCCTATACGCCATACATATCAATGAGGTAGTATGTCACTCTTTATGATGATACAACTAGGTCTAGCTGTTAGTACTTACCTTGGGGTGTATGTTAAAATATCTGTTGCTTTCAAAGTTGCGTCTTTCATTCTCTGCGTAATAAAGCAGAAAGCTGTCCTTTATTATAAAAAACCTGAAACAAGCAGAAAATGTGCATCTCACTTTATTCATCCAGTACCAAAACCTCTATTAATATGACATCCAGAGACACTGCTATATCCTAGGCTTTGTATGACAATGCTCTATACGGTGTCCCATAACTTATCTTACCTCTTAGACCATTTAGCCGATTGTCTCCCGAAAGGTCTCTTCCATAGCACGCCCTGCAGCTGCACCTTGGTCCTTATATCCAGATTATCCGTGTCTGTCTGGTCCATGGATGGAGAGGGAGAAACAGAGCTTGATTTAGAGGTGAACATCTTCTTCCAGGCGTGGTCCTAACTAAAGGCTGCCAGAGGACAATCGGATATTATGGCCTGGATGTGAGGGGGGACAGGATACTGGAAGAGAGGGAGGGAGAGCAAAGTCAAGGGAGGGAGGAAGAGACGGGATAAAAGGATGGATGAAATAGAGTTCTGAAGCAATTCCAGAAGCCAGTGCTCTGTGGGGTGATATTATATAATAAAAGAATAATTAGAATCATGGAGGACGGGGCAGAGGAGACTGATGGGAAGGTTCCACTTTCAATCAATAGCTGCGCTGCTGAGTCAATACATGCCTCAGTAAATGAAAGTTCATGGCCATCGCTGATCATTTGTCTAATGACACAAAAAGCCAGGAGCCAGCAATCCGCCTCCAGGGGAGAGAGCAGTCACCGCACTCCAAACGCACTCCGGCCCCTATAGAGCACTGCGTCCTGCTACTCGTTACTTACTCTACATGTCAGTAAAGGTCAGACAGCACCCGCACAACCCGTATAGCCGCAGTCTTCAGTTTATTCCATGATCAAAACTACACTTTGGAGTTTCCCTTAGCAAGGGGTAAGGCTTGGCTCTCGAGAAAATCTCAAGTAATTTCTGTAATCCGAGCCGGGAGTCTTAGCACAAGGCACCTACTGTCTGTTTACTCTGTATTATGTATTGCACAATTATTTGGCTTGTGTTAAGAATTGTAAGATGTAAATACAATAAATATGAAACAATAGGAGGCTGTACCACTATAACAGGGCATGTAATATGCTGCAAGAATGACTGACAAGACATGTCACGTAATAGTCCTAGCACCGCAATATGAAGCCGAAATGGAAAAAAGATAGAACAGACTTGTGACAAATTCAAGAGATTCTACTTCTGTGTGATCTCTAGCCTGGCAGCATGTTATTAATCTTTAAAGACGCCCTGCCATTGCCCCATGGGGATGCGTAGAAAGGCAGCACACACCACATGTGCCCCCACACTGAAGCCTGTGCGGATTATAGCAGAACTGCGGAGGTGGAGGTCCTAATGTTGTCCCATCTTCATCTTCTTACCCTCTTGTATTTGACAAATGTTGCTTATTATTCCTCCTCCAATGATGTTGAGCCTATGGTTCATGTATCATGTATGGTTCATGTATCATTATATATAATAATGGAGCCAAGCGGCTATGTTTATGCCTGTGGGAGATAAATTGCCATCAGGCACATTAAGGATTCATGCTAAAATCAAACATGTCAAATCCTTCTTTGCTTGACTTGTCTTTTTACCTAAATCGAACCACCATAGTGTTAGAGTTTGACCAACATTGATCTAAATGTAGATCCATTGTAATGTTTTCCATTGTATTAAAATTTTTACTCTAGATCATCAGTGAAGACATAGTAGCATCATCAGGGGAGTAAAAACAGCAGTGATCATAAGGAAGTGACAAATTTGCTGAACATTCCCAACCTTGCACCACTCGTCTTGACCTTTCTACAGGCTGTTGTGTCTTCTGTTGGCAGCGTTGGGCTGAAAGTTTGGTTACAGTTAAACCCTGGAATGGTTTAGTTCAGCTGCTTATGTCACTTTATTAACCAAGTCTAAAGCCTTCTTGAGACTGGACTATAGATGCATGACATTTTTTGACTTTCCCTTCACATTTCTGTTTTTGCAATGTGCCACCAACTTGTTGTAACTATGGTTTGTACTTAATTCTATTGTTGATTAGTTTGCCTCTACTTTTCCTAAAACTTCTTGTTTACAATGAAGAAAATGTTGCACAGTTGGGGTTAACATCAGGAATAATATCAGGGCTGACCGATCTTTACCTCAGGCACAAGCACTTGGCTGACCGACCAAAAAAAGAAACCTCAAGGAAGGGGGTTATCACCTAAATGTACCCACTCGCTCGACCCTAAGGCCATAAATACACACCGAAAAAAGGCGAGAGTACAACAACCACGTTATCAATAAAAGCTATCCATATTTTATTAGAGCATGATAATCATACAAAAACATGTATATAAATGCAGTGATGACAAGAAACATATCAAGAGACCGTGAAATAAATAACACTACAATGACTGGCTAAAATGGGTAAATACTAAAGCTACCACAGCGTGAGTGTGTAACTGGCAAGAGACTGAGGCCAGAATCTACGAAAACAATACCAGTTATAACATGTCTTCACAGGTGATCTATAAGCATATAATAATGTAGGTAAATAGCGATGGCCAAGATATAACGTAGGAAACAATGAAATGCAGAACTTCCAGCATCTATGACACAAATACATAGGCAGGAAAGTGTCCAATAAGAGCTAGATAATGGTCAAATAGGTTGGAAATAGAGAGAAGGGAAAAATCTCATGGTAAGGGAATACACCCTAAAGGTGAAACGTTATATTCAAACCTATGTATACCTTGCGTCATCTTGACAGAAAGAACACAAACACACCGTGGTCCAAGAACCTCGACGTACGTTTCACCCTGCGGCTTCGTCGGGAGGTATTGGCTGCTTGGCTGAGCATGCTTGTGTTCTTAGGAGGGGATGGAAAGTGAACCTCTTGTCATGTATTACCCATTGCTGAGAACCAAAGGATTGGGCATATTGAAATCTAACAGCTCAATCCTTCTTTCCTTGGCAGGAAAAATGGTCCTTTTCCCACATACAGTAGATGGATGGCCATTCCTGCCAAAATAGGCACCCTCAACTGACTTAATAAAATAAGTCAGGGATAGCAAGCTTTCACTTCACCACAATGTCATAGCACAAAAATATTGACCCTTTAATGTTCATTAATATAACAGAGGTCAATATATTGTATCCTCAGGCACTTGGCATCATATTAATTCTTAAAAAACAAACTGAAAACCTTATTATTATATTAAAAATTAAAGGGCATCTAACACCAGGAAAAAGGATTGTACACCAAGCACACTGACATACAGGTGTGTGCCCCCTCTGGCAGGATCCACTCTTCTTTAAGCTTACTATGCCCTTGTTTTTAAGAGAAAATGGCTTTCAAAATTATGCAAATCATTTGCACAATTTTTAACAGCCTTTATTTGTAAAAGCCTGGGCATAAAAAGATAAAACAAGAGCAGATTCTGCCACTGGGCGGCGAACACCAGTATGTCAGTGTGCCTGATTTACAATACTTCATCTAGTGGTTGATGTCCTTTAAATAATTGTAACTTAATGGGAGCATTAAAGTTCAATTGTTGAAGTGCAGAGGAATAGGAAAGTCAGGGATGATACACAGATTCGCTATGTCTAATATGTGGCTGTTACTGGCATTACCACCAAAGCATCCTGGGAATTCTGAGTCTCCTGGCAGCATATAGAACTATAATTCTCGAACACAAACTGAACACCGTCCTGTACTGGGAGTTATGGTTTTATATGGTATTTGACAGTGGGATTTATCTGATTATTTATTAAATATTTGAACTGAGCTTGGTTCAGCTGCAGTCTTGACACGCCGGTGTTACCTACAAAAGAAACTTATAATTAGTAACCAGGAGTGTGGGGATAAGATGTCCAGTGTTCCGGGCTGCTAATTATGCATTCCACCGCACCTCCATCTCTTGGGAGCATGAGAGGGGAGTGAATTCACGCATGGGAGAGGGAGTTAAAGGGGCATGCAGAATTAGCAGCCCGGATTGGCGGACATCTTGTCTCCACATTCCTGGCTACTAATTATAAGTTTCTTTTTTAGGTGATACCGGCATCTCGAGACTAGCAGAGGACAGCACCAGGATCAACATGAAGAGCAGCGGAGGTGAGTATTTCTATTTTTTTTTTGCTTTTTCAAGTTATTTACTTTAAGCAATATAAGGCTGATTGCTCGGTTTTCTGTGGAAGAACTTTATGCTGTTAATAGAAAAAGGTCCTGGTTAAGCATGTATGTATTCATCATAGGGAGAGGGGACTGAGGTTCCGATCATGGCTTTTTTTTTCAAGAACTATAGGATCAGGCATATTAAAATCAAACATGACGATCTTTCTCAAATCATCTGAAAAAATTAGATATTCCCATCAGTACCACATGAGCTATGAGGCAAGATGAAAATTCTTATTCTTGTTCTGTTTTGTCTTTGTCTGTATGTTTTGCACAGTAACTGTCCACCGTCAAGGGTGATACAAGTAAGTAAGTAGGGTGAGATTGGTGGGTTCAGTATCAAGGTTCTGCTTTCTGTTCCTATTTCCACCAGGTGGTCAGGTGCCTCAGTAGTGAATGCCTGGCCACTGCTGTTAGATTGCAGAAGTGGTCATATCCAAGGACAGCCTTCTTGTTTCTAAGGGACAACATGACATTGGTTATCTTCACACGGGTACATATATTTTAATATCATGCAATTGATATAATGTCTACACTCACCGGCCACTTTATTAGGTACACCTGTCCAACTGCTCGTTCCCTCGGTATTCGGTCCCCAGCCGCCACTACTTTTCCCGAAGTGCCGCCCCAGCCCTGCACCAGCAGGTGTCAGACAACATCATCCGTGCCCTGACCAACGCCGTTTCTGACAAGGTCCACCTGACCACGGACACGTGGACGAGTGCTGCATGGCAGGGCCACAATATATCGGCACATTGGGTTAACTTGGTGGAGGCTGGGACCGAGTCTGACCCTGGGGCTGGTCATATACTGCCACCACCGAGGATTGCGGGGCCTACCTCGGTCCAAGTCTCTCAGGCCTACTATGCCTCCTCCTCCTCCCAGGGGTCCCAGGGTCCTCCACCTCCGAATTACCATCCGTGGGCATGGCGCCATCAGTCGGTAGCTCTAGGCACAACAGCAGTGCTGTCGCTAAGCGACAGCAGGCGGTGCTCAAACTGCTGAGCCTAGGCGATAAAAGGCACACCGCCCAAGAGCTATTACAGGGCATCACGGCGCAGACTGATTTGTGGCTGGCACCTCTGAACCTGAAGCCAGGCATGGTTGTGTGTGAAAACGGCCGTAACCTGGTGGCGGCTCTGCAACTCGGGCAAACTGACACATGTCCCATGTGTTAAATCTCATAGTTCAGCGGTTCCTCAAGACATACCCCAATCTGTCTGTGGCCTGGCAGCGGAGCGCCAGCTCCATCCCAAGATCCAACTAACATAGTTTTAACTGCAGCACCTTTAATCTACTACTAGTTCACTGCCTCCATAATAATAATAATAATAATCTTTATTTATATAGCGTCATCATATTCTGTAGCGCTTTACAAATCATAGGAAACAAATACAAATGTAATGTAACAGAGCACAACATTTGTATGGAACAACAGGAGTGAGGTCCCTGCTCGCCAGAGCTTACGGTTTATGAAGATGATGGGGTAACACGAGGTAAAAGAATATTTAATGGTCAAGCCATTCTTCTTAGGGAATAGAACAAAATATAATAAATGGAATTGCTGTCGCTTGAACCACTCAGCCGTCATTCTTGTAGGTCATGCTTGGTATTAAGGGGGCTGCCTTTCAAGGTAGAAGAAGGAGGCATTGTTTTCCATTTTCCACCTTTTCAAAACAAGCATTACTTTTTCAGAAAACCTAATGACGTGATGCAGGCAAAACCTGTATATTTTTGCAAAAGTAATGTATCCCAAATGTCGACAGAGCTGTTTTGATGTGTTCAGCATAGGGAATTGTTTAGCTAAGTGAGAGGTTAGAGACTTGATCGGGCAAGTAAGATGACACCTTATGTAGACTTTGCCATTAAAGGACACTTCTTCATTTGTGTGGAGACTTACAGCCAATCATATGATTTATCGTATTCTTTGTAACCCATGATGCACCAAGAGTGTATCACTGGAGAAGCTTGAGCAAGTAACATTTCTGCCTGCTGTGGGACAATCACATGGCGGCAACGGCATGTAGACATGGTCAAGACAATCTCCTGCAGTTCAAACCGAGCATCAGTATGGGGAAGAAAGGTGATTTGAGTGCCTTTGAACGTGGCATGGTTGTTGGTGCCAGAAGGGCTGGTCTGAGTATTTCAGAAACTGCTGATCTACTGGGATTTTCACGCACAACCATCTCTAGGGTTTACAGAGAATGGTCCGAAAAAGAAAAAACATCCAGTGAGCGTCAGTTCTGTGGGCGGAAATGCCTTGTTGATGCCAGAGGTCAGAGGAGAATGGGCACACTGGTTCGAGCTGATAGAAAGGCAACAGTGACTCAAATCGCCACCCGTTACAACCAAGGTAGGCAGAAGAGCATCTCTGAACGCACAGTACGTCGAACTTTGAGGCAGATGGGCTACAGCAGCAGAAGATCGAACGGCAATCCTACTGCTGTCTGAGATCCCAAACGGAGGCCCTTTAGGGAGGGCTGGATACCGAACGTCACGTGTATTATTTGATTGAAGGATGTGTGTTTGTACCTTTCTGTTTGAACTCCCACGATATCAACAACAATACTGGACATCCTAGGAAGACCCTCCTTCGTGTCTCTCATAGGTCATCTATGTGAAATGTTTTTCATCAGAACAACAAAAGTGCTTTCTTCAGCTCATCCACAGTCCATGCCACAAACCAACCTCACAATATACTGATACCATTACTGGCACATGGAGGTCAGCCAACCCCACACACAAAGACTCCCGTTCTCCAGTAGCCAAGGAATCCATTTGCGATTGAGTGCACAGGCCCCCCTTGGCAATGTCGTTTCATCATAATTAATTTTACTTACCAAAATGTGTCAAAAATAAATTCTAACATTCCATATTTCAATCAAAGGCGAGCCGGGTGCCCATCGCCAGAAGAGCTGACCACCTTTAAGTCCATCAATTGTGTCCTTATGCAGGGTATTCAATTCAATGTCGCTCTGACACTAAGTTTTTCATACTCCGCATATACTCTCATCATCACTTTTTCGATCGTGTCATGACTTCCAGGTATGTCTTTCACTCCTACATGATGGAGGCATTCAACAAAAGATTTAAGTAAATTGTATACCATCCCGGTCCTCTGTCCCTGATACACTGGGGCGACCCATGTTCTGTTGGGTTCTTTTTAATTTTGTTTGCCATCATAAAATCTTCACTGATGACTATAAATAACACACCAGTTGTTTGCAATACATAGTCTACAAGATGACTTGAACTTCTACCTTTCAATGAAAATAGAGAGATCTTATGACATAGTGGCCGTTAAGGATTTTGCATTGCTCACAGGCTTAGTCCTCTTTGTACCTAGTGGTTGTTGTTCCAACCTCTGACAACTTTATACAGTGATCTGATTTGTGACTCCAAAGAAAGCTTATTATTACTAGTAGGTAAAATACATGCATTTAACATAAACTGGACGAGTGGTATATTTTTAGAAAATTATGGCAATCTAGGATTAGCATTAATGTGAGCCCTAAAAATAGTAAAGCAGTTCACAGGTTCGACAGCTTACACAAGCAGTTACACATATAACTCCAATTGATACGAATTAATA
The DNA here is from genome assembly GCA_019512145.1 of Engystomops pustulosus. NCBI lineage: Eukaryota > Metazoa > Chordata > Amphibia > Anura > Leptodactylidae > Engystomops > Engystomops pustulosus. The sequence continues at coordinate 24,035,386 of CM033647.1, forward strand.
AGCTTTATATTCTAGGCAAGCACGTGAAACCTCTGCATGGAAAATAAGTTCAGTTAGCTTGCCACCTCATTTTCCTCATAATAAGATTGTCACTTCCTGGCAAGATTAATTCGAAGCGGAAGAACGTAGGTCACGTGGAATATTTGCTACTACTATATTGTTACAATGAGGGTAGCTCTAGTTATTTGCATTAATATTTTTGGTAACTAAATTTACTGCCAATAAAGTATTTAACTGTTTGTCATCTGTTATTCCACGGTCATTTCCAAAGAACCCTATGGAAGATTCCTAAAAAAATCCCTGCCATTTCATATTTTCATTTTGGTCAAATACTTCTCTTCAAGCTTCATTCCACCATGAATATGGTTATAGGTAACCAGAAATTCAAAGATTTAAGCTTTTGTTTTCTCATTTTTGTAACCTTGGTCACATGTGACATAATAATCAACATTTTTATGAGAAAACTAAAGATTGATACAACTTTGTCTTGTGGTACAACTAGGGTATTGAGCTTAATTCAGATTAAATCAAAATCAAAAGACGAGTGGGCACTGTCTCCATTTGAGAACCAAGGTTAATCACCTGAGCAACAGGCTTTTTTACTATGGAACTGTCAATCTGTGAATAGCCTTCCTCAGGCTCTGGTCCAGCAGGGAACACGAATCTTCAAGAAGGTCTAGATGCCTTTTTACACCTAAATAACATTGATTGTTATGCTATATAGATTGTCCCCCCTAATTCCCTTCCTCTCCATCCCACCCTTCCTCTGTTGAACTGATGGGCAAGTGTCTTTTTACAACCGTAAAACTATGAAATACTATGAAATTCGTAGTTTACGTTACATACATGGTCGTACTGGCCATCATCTAAATCATCACAGTAACAAAGAAAGAGTTGTGTTTATTTTTTTGTAAATCCTTTGAACAAGGAAGGAGACAAGTGTGTGGGCCACAAATGGGGGGGGGGGGCAGTATAAGAGGGGCCACACAATATGGTTTGGGGTATAAAGGAACCGACAATTGGATGGTATGGGTGGGGGCACAATATGTGGAGGGGTGAGAGTGGACCACAATATGGGAGATGAGAGGGGGCCTACATAATTGGAGGCTTATGGAAGGGCCCACATTATAGGGGGTAATGGAGTGGCCTACTATGGGGTTCTGGAGAGGCCACAATATGAGGGGGAGGTGAAAGAAGCCAAAATATGAGGGGGAGGTCACAATTTAGAGTGAGATGAGAGAGCCACAATATGGGGGGGGTGTGAGAGTCCCATATGAGGGAGAATAAGAGCCCACATATGAAGAGAGATTAGAGGAGTCCACATATGAGGGGGGAGATAAGACGCCACATTGAGGGGGAGATAAGAGAGGCCACAATGAGGGGAACTGAGGGCCACAATAGACTGTCAGAGAACTGGTTGCTTTCAATAGTCTACCTAATGTTTGGACCTCCATTCTGTTCACAAGATTGATTACAGCGCCTTTGGGGAATTTCCACCCTGAAGTCTGAATGCAGACGTTCATGGAGAGATTCTCAGATGCACCAAAAATGCATTTTAAAACACAATTCATCTCATCTTGTGCAAATGGCCTAAAGCTGCGTTACATTATGTGTTTGCACTATACGTTTAATACATTGCAAACATATCTCAAAATACATCTGTTTTCATACTATCACTAACCTCTTCAGGACAAGCCTTTAGGGCTTTATGACCAAGTTTGATTTTTTGAAATTTTTTTCTCATAACACATTGTACTTCAAGTTAGTAAAAAATTTGGATGATATCTTTTGTGTTTTATGATGAAAAACCACGGAATGGGCAAAATGTTCTAAATATTCTTATTTTCAAAGTTCACCATTTTGTGCTTTTCAGGCAGATAGTCTTAGCACGGAAACAACTTCATAGCCACATTCCCAATGTTCGTCTTATTTGGCTGGCTATTTATGCATCATCTCTTTTTACTATGTTTGTAAGGAGGTTTAGAATTTTTGGTGCAATTTTTCTCATTTTTATGAAACACCAAACCTATTTGTAGAGACGACTTCTCAGCTTTAAGTGACTTTGAGAGGTCTACGTAACGTAAAACCAATAATTAATATTATTTTAGAAACTACAAACCCCTCAATGTTGAAAATCAACCTTAGCAAGTTTGTAACCCTTAGATGTTTCACAGGGGTTAAAAAAAAATGGAGGGGGATTTACATTTTTTAATACATAATTTGCACAAACACTCTCACAAAGTTTTATTTATTTTATATTTATTTATTTTATTGTACAGGATTTGATGTGTGGTGATACCCATTATTAGTGTTTTTGGACACTTTTAATGTTGTGTTGATTTTAATATCCGATGGCATCTGGGGACTTTAGGCTGTACCTTATACAGGATCTGATCCACTTGTTCATGATTCTCCCGGCCATGGTTTATTTCTGCTGAAATCACAGCCAAATGTCTTCACTTCATGCAGCACCTCCACACTGCGCCCGATAAAAAAAAAACACAATCACTTACAGTATAATGGACGTGTTCCTAATATATTATCCTCACAACGACTGAACACACTATCCCACAATAACATCCTTTATTTTAACACCATACATACTCCCAATTAAATTATATACAGCACTCCTATAAGGCCCCCATCCCCAATTAAAATAGAGCCCATATATACAGATCCCCATTGACAGTATAACACCATTACAACACAGACCCCCAGTATACCAGTCCAACCAGTCTACCTAGCATGCCTCCCAATGTACAAAGCCTGTCCCTCCAGAATTACACGCCTGCCCCCCCCGTACACAACAGCCTAACCCTAGTACACACGCCTGCACCCCCAGCATACACCTGACCCCCCCAGTATACATAGCCTGGCGCCCCCCAGTAAATGCAGCTGACCACCCTCAGTATACACAGTCTGCCCCCCCCCCCCACACGCCTCTCCATCTCAATATATCAGGCTCTCCCCCAGGGGCGTAACTTGAGGGGGTGCAGAAAGTGCGTTCGCAACCGGGCCCAAGAGGCTAGGGGTTCCATAGGTGTCAATTTCCCATATGAGGGAGACTAGTTGTCTAACCATAGATTATAGTCGGGGCCTGGTACAGACTTTACAACCTGGGGCCCTTCAACTTCAATGTTAGTTACTGCTCTCCCCCTCAGTAAATGCAGCCACTGACCCCCGCCCCCCCCCCCCCCCCTCGTAATACACATGCCTCTCTCCCCTCAGTATACACAGTCCTCTTCCCCTGTATACACACAGCTCTCCCCCTGTATACAAGCAACTTCCCCTTATACAGAGCCCCTCCCGTATAGACACAGTCCTGCCTCAGTATACCAGTCTTCCCCTCTCAGTATACGAGAGCCTGCTCCTTCTCTGTATACAAAGCCAAATCCTGCTCCCCCCCCCACAGTTTATACACTGAAACCCATTAAAAAATAAAACTTGCACTTACCCAGCCCCGGCGCTCCCCCACAGCTCCGCATGCTCTTCTCCCCACTGGGCAGCCGCATTTGTGTGTAATGACCAAGGCCAATGTGCATGATACGTCATCACGCACACCGGCCTATGTCGTGCAGAGCAGTGTCACACAGACGCACTGTGCTGCTTCCACTCTGCCTATCAATTATGTTGGTGCCTTTAAAGCCATGTAATTTATTTTTCAGGTAGTACAACTTGCCTACAAGGGTCCGCAATCTGCCTGAGGGACTTCATCCCCGCCTCATGGCAGATGTGGCCCTGTATATACCAGCTCCCCATAAATAACGAAATATAAATTTTACTCACCTTCTGCCACTCCCCCAGTGCGCCGCAGCTGAACAAAGTCGGCGCAGATGTGTCGCAGTGTAGGACATCACTGCAACCGCCTAATCCAGGACTCCTTTCATTCTGTGATCTATGCAAAGCACGGAGCATACTGCTTCTTCTTGCTCTGCCATAGACAAGTCCACCGGCTGCAACCCGGTTCTTTGAGCGGCTGCTGGTTTTAACAGCACATTCAGAAAAGTCAGGGAGCTGACCGAAACCAGACCTCCACATATTAGGGCAATTTGGGGCCATCGACTGCCCAAATAACCCCATTTGGGCAACTTTAAGGTCAAAGTTGCGTGGGTCCAGGGTGATTGTCAAGAGCCCTACCATATAAGTATTAGTAAGCTATTTTTCACAATTAATTTTTTTTTAAAGAATCTTAAAGATACATGTATTTATTTTTCACTACAATTTAGTATAATTATAATCTGAAAGAGTTTGTTACAATCCCTAATACAATTTCAGTGGCAAGTTATGGAACTACAGTGTGGGATGGAGTTCAAAGTGGAAGATAATTTGAATTCTTTTATTCAGCTTTCCCTAAAATAAAGTTATATTCCTTATGCAAATTAACTGCAAGGGCTCCTGAGGTCGGCTAGTAATCTAGGCAAGGCTACTCCCCACCCCCCAGTAGCACTTGCAAATTCATGTACTGTTTGTTGCCTTCTGTTCTTCAGGTGACGCATTTGCAGTAGAGAAGCTCCCTCTGTGCATGTGCAGAGCTCCCCTGCTGCATCTGAGAACAGAAGACAACAATCAGGTAGGCCGGTCTGCAAGGCTTTGGGTGGGGAGTAAACTCTGTACTGGAAAATTACAGGGGCTACTGCGCCCCCAGTAGCCCCATGCAGTTAGTTTGCTTATCAATATAATTTACTTTATTTCAGGGATAACCAAATAAGAATTAGCTAAAATGTTTAAGGATTGTGCAGGGGAAGTGTTAATTTACCTTGTGAACTACTTCAGAAAGTAGATTCTAATGGTATAGATTTCCTTCAATTATTCACAAGCCGGTAAGCTAACATTTAAAAAATGATGTGGGTTTAAGCGAAAATAATTTATACTTATTTATTTATATATATATTTATTTATGTATTTTCCTTCTGCACACCATCTTGTATGTCACTGAGAGAGGGATGTTCATATGCTAATGTGAACCATACCACCTCTCGGTGTGATACATTTTGTAAGTGAAATGTTATAAAAACTCATAACTGTTCACCAGGAAATGGTTACAATATGCAGCCATCTTCAATCGACTGGTATCCTATTTCTCTATCATCCCAATCACTAAACTTGGGGGTGCTTTAACTTCAGATCAGGGGTTAATTTGACCAGATCTGACCAGTTCACAAATACATTTGAGCCTAAGATTTGAGTGTGGAAAATTCCCCTTGACCTTAATCCTGTTCACGGGCTTATAACTACAGGTTATGTCCAAGTTTTTAGGAACTATGTAATCTCCATTTTGTCTAACTTTTACTGTCTTGTTGCACTTTTGGAGGAACTACGCTTTTACAAGCATACTAAGTTCTATGCTGTCCGAAATAGTTTATTTAGGATTTGCAAATTAGGATTATACTGGAAAAGATGGACTTCAAATAAAAGAGGGTATTATTTTTGTAATGTAACCACAGGGTACTCACTTTTGCGTCACCTTGTACATATGAAGTGTAGAGAAATTCACTTTTATAACCGTGCAGCCTCTTGTTTCCGACATCTGACCAAACATCACTGTTGATTTCATATTCTGTAAGTTGTCCTTCTAACGACTAACCTATGGAGACTTTTGCATTAACGGCCACCTCTGCAGATTCAAAGATGTGAATAGAAAACATTGACTCTTGGCTACCTTGTAAGACACGCCCCTATTCCAAAACAGAAGTAAGAGTTCTCCTTACGGAGAGTTTGCCACCTTCAGACATGTGGAGACTTAAAGCCATAGATGCTCCACAAGGGAATTCTGGGAAATCTAGACCTAGTTAATAGCCTCTCATCATGCAAAACCCATTCCCCACTTGATGAGGAGACCCACCAGGATCTAGTGCATCGTGCCCGACCCAATCCACGTTGGACAATTCACCGCGGATTCGCGACGGGACCTGCTGTAAATCTGGATCTGCCATTGTATTCTATTCACCACCCTGGAAAACAAATTTGCATATTTCGCTGAATTCCCTAGTGGAGCCTTATGGCTTTAAGTTTCCACACACCTTTTAAGTGTGCCTTAATTGGCAACTCTCCGTAGGAGAACTCTTACTTTCAGATCCAGTCAATAGCCTCTAACTCAGCCAACACCCTTCCCTCCACTGTACTGAGGAGACCAACCAGGTCAAAAAAGTGCTGTCTACAGTTGGGAATTTGTTCCTTCTGGAATAGATATACTGGTTTGGCTTAATCCCACATCACGTCATAAACTTCTGTAGGTCATGCTGGTATTAAGGGGGCTGCCTTTCAGGTAGAAGAAGGAGGCATTGTTTTCCATTTTCCACCTTTTCAAAACAAGCATTACTTTTCAGAAACCTAATGACGTGACAGGCAAAACCTGTTATTTTGTCAAAAGTATGTATCCCAAATGTCGACAGAGCTTTTTGATTTGTTCAGCATAGGGAATTGTTTTAGCTAAGTGAGAGGTTTAGAGACTTGATCGGGCAGTAAGATGACACCTTATGTAGACTTTGCCATTAAAGGACACTCTTCTTCATTGTGTTGGAGACTTACACCAATATATGATTTATCGTATTCTTTGTAACCCATGATGCACCAAGAGTGTATCACTGGAGAACCTTGAGCAGTAACATTTCTCCTGCCTGCTTGTGGGACAATGCAACTACCCTTAACTACACTCACCTGTCTACGCACCTGTCCAACGCTCGTTAACACTTAGTTTCACATCCCATCCATGGCGCAAAGGCATGTAACATTCAAGCACTCTCCTGCAGTTCAAACCGAGTCATCAGTATGGGGAAGAAAGGTGATTTGATGTGCCTTTGAACGTGGCATGGTTGTTGGTGCCAGAAGGGCTGGTCTGAGTATTTCAGAAACTGCTGATCTACTGGGATTTCACGCACAACCACTCTAGGGTTACAGAGATGTCCGAAAAAGAAAAAACATCCAGTGAGTCAGTTTCTGTGGGCGGAAATGCCTTGTTGATGCCAGAGGTCAGAGGGAGAATGGGCCAGTGTTCTAAGCTGATAGAATGGCACAGTGACTCAAATCGCCACCCCGTTACAACCAGGTAGGCAGAAGAGCATCTCTTAATGCACAGTAGTCGAACTTTGAGGCAGATGGGCTACAGCAGCAAAGACCACACCAGGTGCCACTCCTTTGAGCTAAACAGGAAACAGGCTACAATTTGCACAAGCTCATAAAAATGGATAGTAAAGATTGGAAAAATTTGCCTGGTCTGATGAGTCCCTCGATTTCTGCTGCGACATTCGGATGGTAGGGTCCGAATTTGGCGTCAACCACATGAAAGCATGATCCATCCTGCCTTGTATCAACATTTCAGGCTGGTGTGGTGGTGTTATGATGTGGGGAATATTTTCTTGCACTCTTGGGCCCCTTGGTACCAATCGAGCATCGTTTGCAACGCCACAGCCTACCTGATTATTGTTGCTGGACCATGTCCATCCCTTATGACCCACTGTACCCAACATCGTGATGGCTACTTTCAGCGAATAAGGCGCCATGTCATAACATGCTAATCATCTCAGACTGGTTTCTTGACACTGACAATGAGTTCACTGTACTCAAATGGCCTCCATAGTCACCAGATCTCAATCCATAGAGCTCTTTGGGATATGGGTGGAACGGTAGATTCGCATCATGGATGTTGCAAGCATCAGCGACAAATCTGCAGCCAAAACGTGTTCTCCCACCCCTCCTCCACCTCCTCCTCCTCCGAATTACAATCCGTGGACATGGCGCCATCAGTCGGTAGCTCTAGGCACAGCAGCAGTGCCGTCGCTAAGCGACAGCAGGCGGTGCTCAAACTGCTGAGCCTAGGCGATAAAAGGCACACCGCCCAAGAGCTATTACAGGGCATTCCACATCAAACTTGTTAACTTTGTCGCCACCCTGCTGTGTAATCCACAAAATATACTGGCAAACTTTTATCATTTACCGATATTATTTCAGCGCTTCTTGCGCATCTGTTTACATTCCCCTCACCCGCCATATCCCAAACTTATAAGAACGCTACTACACTTGATCTTATACAAAAGGTTCTTAGAAGTGCTGTTTGGGGAGTAGCCTAGAGACAGGGGCTTGGATTGGCGAAAGCTCTCCTGGCAGCGGAGCGCCAGTTCCATCTCAAGATGCGACTAACATAGTTTTAACTGCAGCACCTTTAATCTACTACTAGTTCACTGCCTCCATACATCGTCCAATTATCAAACGAGCTGTGTCAGGCAGAATTTTCAGTTGTTTCACCAGATACATAGTGGAACACGGCCCACCTGTCGCCTCCATGCTGGAGACCTGAAGTTGCAATCATAGCAGCGCAATATGGATGCCCCATACTGTCGCTCTTAATCATGGAACCATTTCCGTAAAAACAATTAAAAATAGAACCACTATGCTATTCCATTATTCCTAGGTGAAATATTCAAACGACCCGGCCTGCTTTGAAAATGATAATTTTTTCAAAGTAAACGCTTCTGGCCCCCAGGCCCATTTTGGGTGGGGAGGAGCCGAGAGACAGGGGCTTGGACAGGTGAAATCTCGCCTGGCAGTGGACCGCCAGCTCCATCCCAAGATTAGGCAGCCTCCGAGGCATCCATGTATGCTGCCCCTGCTGTTTTCTGTCCATTTTGCCTCCACGATCCTCCACAGCGTCCACCAATGTCTCATTTCAACTCTCTATACCCCAGACGCTGGAGCACGAGAGGATATGCAGCACATCATCCCCTTATCAAACGAGCTGTGTCAGGCAGAATTTTCAGGTGTTTCACCAGATACATAGTGGAACTCGGCCCATCTGTCGCCGCCATGCTGGAGACCTGAAGTTACAATCATAGCAGCGCAATATGAATGCCCCATACTGTCGCTCTTAATCATGGAAGTCGTCTCCATGGCTGCCTCCACATGTTGTCCCCTTATCAAAAGAGCTGTGTCAGGCTCATTTTTCGGGTGTTTCACCAGATACGTTATGGAACTTGGTCACTATGTCGCCACCATGCTGTGTTATCGACTAAATATACCGTCAACCTTTTGTTCACATAGGAAATCATTTCACCTCCTTTGGTGAAACCTGAGTCCATTTAGGGTATGTCGCCATTAGACTCTCTAGCCTGCCACTGCTGCCGCTGCCTCTGCATGCCGTCCCCTATAGTGTCAGGGTCAATTATTGCATGTTTTAGATGCTATCTAGCCTAGGCGATAAAAGGCACACCGCCCAAGAACTATTACAGGGCATTTAATCAAACTTGTTAACTTTGTCACCACCCTGCTGTGTAATCCACAAAATATACTGGCAAACTTTTATCATTTACCGATATTATTTCAGCGCTTCTTCCGCATCTGTTTACATTCCCCTCACCCGCCATATCCCAAACTTATAAGAACGCTACTACACTTGATCTTATACAAAAGGTTCTTAGAAGTGCTGTTTGGGGAGTAGCCTAGAGACAGGGGCTTGGATTGGCGAAAGCTCGCCTGGAAGCGAAGCGCCAGCTCCATCCCAAGATCCAACTAACAAAGTTTTAACTGCAGCACCTTTAATCTACTACTAGTTCACTGCCTCCATAATAATAATAATAATCTTTATTTATATAGCGCCATCATATTCCGTAGCGCTTTACAAATCATAGGAAACAAATACAAATGTAATGTAACAGAGCACAATATTTGTATGGAACAACAGGAGTGAGGTCCCTGCTCGCCAGAGCTTACAGGGGGGTGCAGCATTATACAGAGCTTTATGGATGAGGGTTATTATTTTAAACTGTATTCGAAAGGAGACTGGCAGCCAGTGCAGCGACTGGCATGAACTGTAGGCATACATGGTCCCCTTATCAAACGAGCTGTGTCAGGCAGAATTTTTGGTTGTTTTCATTGCTTCCACAACAAACTTGTTAACTTTGTCGCCACCCTGCTGTGTAATAGTGAGCGGCAGTTCTGTGGGCGGAAATGCCTTGTTGATGCCAGAGGAGAATGGGCAGACTGGATCGAGCTGATAGAAAGGCAACAGTGACTCAAATCGCCACCCGTGCTTCCAGCACCTTGTTGAATCTATGCCACGAAGAATTGAGGCAGTACTGAAGGCAAAAGGCGGTCTAACCCGTTACTAGCATGGTGTACCTAATAAAGTGGCCGGTGAGTGTACATGTGGCAGATATGTGTATGCCCAGATGAGAATACCCCTTTAAGTTTAGACTGCGAGCCCTTGTCGTGGCACAGTACAGGCGGTCCCCTACTTAAGAACACTCGACTTACATACCACCCCTAGTTACAAACAGACCTCTGGATATTGGTAATTTCTTGTACTTTAGTCCTAGGCTATAATAATCAGCTATAACAGATATCACAGGTGTCTGTAATTAAGATTTAGTGTTACTCCTGATTCTTATGACAATCCAACATTTTTTAAATCCAATTGTAACAGAGACCAAAAAAGTTCTGGCTGGGATTACAATGATAAAATATACAGTTCCGACTTACATACAAACTCAACTTAAGAACAAACCTATAGACCCTATCTTGTATGTAACCCGGGGACTGCCTGTATACTGTCCTGGATGCACAGATACAGTAACATACAGTCCCTATATGTTGTTTTTAATGGACTCCTCTAAAACCAGTATACAAACAGTTCCCGGGTTACGTACAAGATAGGGTCCGGAGGTTTGTTCTAAAGTTGAATTTTTTATGTAAGTCGAAACTGTATATTTTATAATTGTAGTTCTAGACAATTTTTTATTTTTTTGCCCCAGTGACAATTGGAGTTTAAAATTTTTTTTTGCTGTAATGGGGCCGAGGATTATCAATAAAGCTTCATTACAGACACCTTATAGCTGATCATTGCAGTCTGGGACTATAGTAACATCCAGAGAGCTGCACCAGAGGTCAGAGGGGGCAGAGGCATCCGTCTTTAACTAGGGGTCGTCTGTAAGTTGGGTGTCCTTAAGTAGGGGACTGCATGTAATGGGAAAATATTCTCCCATACTAAGAAGAAGACCTGTCAGTAAAGGTCAGAGGTCCCAAAAATCAACAATAAAGGGATCTTCCACCGATTACTGACCACCGCCTAGGGTGGATCCAACAAGTGGGTGGAGAAGATTGGTGGCTTCAGAATTAGAGGTCACTGTCTTGTCCGTCTCTCCTTTCCTAGTCCACCAATTACAACACAGAGAAACATTTTACATGCTGCATCTTATATCCATCCAAGTGGGAAATGTTTTATGATTACAGGCAGTCCGGGTTAGGTATAGAGATGAGCGAGCACTAAAATGCTCGAGTGCTCGTTATTCGAGACGAACTTTTCCAGATGCTCGAGTGCTCGTCTCGAATAACGAGCCCCATTGAAGTCAATGGGAGACTCGAGCATTTTTCAAAGGGACCATGGTTCGGGAATAAAATGTGTTATTTAATTGAAAAAGAATGTCTTCTGATAAGTTAGCAGATGTATGTGGCAGATATGTGTATGCCCAGATGAGAATACCCCTTTAAGTTTAATGAGTTGTACAGTTCCAGAAAAAGTTCTTTAAGTAGTTAGAGCTTTCAGTGCTGCAGAAATTTGTATAAAAGTGAATACATTTGGAAGACTTTGGGAATGCATTGTATATTGAAACATCAATGGGACTAGGACACATCACATTTAATGGAAGTAAAGCAAATCTGTAGGAGATATGATGTCTCCTTCCGTGCAGACTGAATTACACAGTTGTGAGATTTGTGTTGTGTTCAGTATAAGCTGCGCTGCTCTGGAGAGCCCGGACTAATGCAGACACTGGAGTCCTTGCCGCTCTTAAGCAGATCTCAGATTGTAGGGAGCATCCTAGAAGCACTTTACACTACTGCCGACTTCACTTCATCCATTTATATGAATTATTCAATTAACCCTGAAAAGTTTCGATTTGTTTTCTAAAGAGCAACAAAAGAAAGTTTATTTCTACAGGAGAGAAGTAAAGTATACCTGTCATTCCATGTGACATTTCAATACAATATAAATTTAGAATAGAATTAAATAGTATCTGACATGTTGAAATAATTTTACTCTCCCCTGGTTCTACTGGAACTCTAGTTGCCAGCTTTAGCTCAACTCAATAGAGACTAGTTGTACTAGTTGCTTTGGTCACTCCTCGTGTTTGTGCAATAGGCAGCTGAACTGAACGCATTTCTTACAGTCAAATTTGGCAAAGTCATGAGTTTTGACAGCATTTCCCCTGTGTGTATTCCTCATGTCATCCGTTTTTATATATTTTTTTTATTTATGCATACCTTGATCCAGAGCTCTTGCCATGATGTGATTCAATAAAGCCATCATAGTACACCCTGGCTTCACAGCGTATAGGTTTGGCACATGTGCAATAAATAGCAGCCGTAGAATATTGTGAAACAGGTTGATTTTGGATGATAAACCACAGGTCCACTAGGACCAAGCACTATGACTATGGTATTCTTCTAAAATTAAACTTTTAAAATTATTCTAAAGACCCAAAAGGAGACTGGTTGGTGGTGGTGGGGTTATACAAGAGTCTATCGGTGGCTCAGCTTCACAGGCTGTTACAGTGTGCAGGAGCACTTCCCCTGCCACTGAGATTACATTATTAAGAGGGAGGGGGGTGGGCGAAGTGCTGAAGGAGCAGAGAGGAACAGCCTGTGAAGCAGCAGCATGGAGAAGAAATGTCAAAGGAAAGGGAGGGGACAGCAGAATGACAGGATCTCTCACCTCTAGTTCCTGTCAGGTACTTCTCCCTTATGGTCAGCAGCTACTGGGAGAGATCTGTGCATTAATGTTTGCGTATATCAATTCAGAAGTCTGCTACGGGGCCCTGCCTCTCCTTGTTACATGCCTGGTCCCTGGTTTATCATGATGGATTTTAATAGTAGATCTATAGATGAATAAATTATATCAGCCAGGATCTAAACTAATAAAATCTATCTATCTATATATGTTTGTGTGGGTTTCCTCCAGGTCCTCCAGTTTCCTCCCAAAAACATACTGGTAGGTTGATTAGATTGTGAGCCCCATTGGGGACAGGGACCGATTTGGCAAGCTCCGTGCACCGATGCGTAATCTGTGTGTCCTATATAAAGAATTATGTATATATATTTACTTATTATTACATATGATGAAAAACTATTCTGTGAAGGGATTTGAGACGCTTATTTTGATGATTTAACATTTAATCAAGTAAAAGAACATTATACATAAAATGTATCATTAAAAATCAATTTTCTATTCACAATTCAATTGAAAAAGAAAAACACAAGAAATAAGGCAGTTTAAGTTGGAATGATTTGATGTACATTAAAAAAAAAAAAAAAAAAAAAGGGGGAGTTTCTGTCCAGAAATAGCCAGGGACTCCACACCAAGGGGGATATTTTGAAGCTTTCAATGCACATTTGTCCTTCTGGAGTGGAGTTCACTTCCTTCCTCGGGGCTCGAGCGGCAAGCACTGGATACAGCCAGTCAATATTGCACATTAATAAAGTCAATAAAATCCAGAGTGATAACGCAGGCAGAGAACAGTCAAGGATTTTTTAGGAATTCTCACCCTTTTCATTTTCCAAATCTCAGTCCGCATCCGATAAAGTGAGACATGTGCAGAAAGACTGAGATACGACACATCACGGGACACAGCGTCTACGTATGAACAGTAATACATTGCTATATGTAAATAAAGAAGGATAAACCATTGTCCCTGGAACCTTCGGAAACGGACTAAGTTGGTGAATGGCCGCTGCGACACATAGCAAATGAGCCACAGAATACAAACTGGTGATGAAAGCGGTAAACATGTGTCTGCGGTCTGCACCATCTATGCAGCCGGGAAGCCAATGCTACAGGTTACTGGCCCATCTTGCTATGAAACCAACTCTTCTTCAATGCCAAAAGAGAAGTCATCCCCAGGTGAGAAGGTCTTGGGATATCCAAGCCCAACGCACTGGAAACAGCAATGATCACATGACAAGGAGCTGCCAACCGCAGCATTAGAAAAGGGAAAGTCAATAAACTGACCCCAAAACTGATCCTGAATTTGGGCAGGACAATGTTCATCCATGAACACTGACAAGTCATTATCCGAATACTTCATGTATAACACTAATGTCCAAGGCATCATTTTCTACTAAAATTGTAATAGTAGAGGGGGGGGGATAAAATGAGGATTTAGTCTTGTGTACATTCAATCCACCTACCTTATTACATCATTGAATTACTCATAATTAAAGAGAACCTGTTGTCTCTACCGACAGGTCAATTTCACCAAAACTCTGCAAATCTGGGGTATTTTTTTCATAAAACTTCACATTGTGTCATTCCTCCAATATTTCTCCAGTAAAACGTATGAACAAACCTACAACTAGGTGTTATCACTGCCAAGGTGTATTTACTGTGTACAAGGCAAAAATGTCCAATCCATTTAGTTGGCCCTTCAATTAAAGGGGCGGTCCACACATTTTTACAATAGTCTCTTCATTACAGGGCATCAATATGTGATCATTGATGGGCCTACAATTGGCCATAACACAATGGAGGGCAAACACAATGAAGCTACAGGAAGATGACTTGGTGCCCTTTGTAGTAATTACAGGGCTCCTACAGAAGTGAACTGGAGCTATGTCTGCAGTTACGGCATCCAACCACTAGAAGCAGCACCAATCTCCACTCTTTGCCTGGCCAGAACAGCTAATACGTGTCTACCCCTGTCCCATCAGATCCAAAGGATAGGCTTTTTTTTTTTTTAAATATATGGACAACCCCTTTAAGGATCTTCTATATCTGCCTCTAGGTTTCCACATATCAACTGCAAAACTGATTTGTCCAAAAGGTTTAGATTATTGAATACGCCTTTTACAGCAGATGTAGAGGTTTCCTTCAGCTACTCTTGACCTCTGCAGATAGTCTGGACAGATTCTGGATTATAGCCGCGCACAGTGAAATAATTCTGAGGATCACTCAACCTCAAATCAGTAAAGCAGGAGCCTGACAAGTAGCCGAGTGTAAAATGCAACAAACATGAAAAAAAAAGTTTGTCCATATTCCTGATGTCTTTAAATGTTTCTGAATGCACAGTACCCCATGCATTACCAATGGATCAATTATTAGAAACAAAAACCATGTATATACAGGGTGAACGTCAGGCAGTCACTGAACTGTCAGACGGGAGAAAGCACCCAGCAGGATCTCAGTTCCATGAAAGTCCTTTCCACCTACACAATTATTCATATTACCAGACATCGGTCTTTAGTGTCCTTGTATTTGTCCAGTGTAATTAATTTAGGAACACACAGACTTGGACTTTAATGTTGATGTCCTATAGATAAGACCAGAGGTATTAAACATCCCATGACTAAGGCAAATACTTCTGTGCGGCTCAGTCCTTTGGCAGGGCCTGACTCCGGCTTGTGGCTGTGTCCCATTCCACCAACTTCTGGGAGTACGTGGACTGTGGCCACATATAGGAATGTCCCGGCTGAGAAGAGCATTGCCACGCCTGTAGCATTGACTTCGGAGAGCGCCTCCTTACTGCTCTGTAAGGGGAACACAATTCAACATTATTAGACACAAAACATAGTGCGTGTTCACATCTGTGCGTATACTTCTGTTTGGTTCCATCATTCCAAATACCCACAACTGCCGATCCATTGCATGGTGGGCCGCACAATAGTAGAATCTGTCCCCTTAATGGATATAATAAAGCGCAACATGCTGCTCTCTTGTAAGTACCATTATGGGAACGAAGATGGGAACAAGTCTTAAAGGAAATATACCGTCAAAATCCATCATGACAAACCAGAGACACCTAAAGCGTCATAGATCCGGGCACCATGATGGTGGTAATCTTCTTATATTTGTCATCCATGACCTTCCTTCCATCTAAAATCAACTTTTATAACTATGCTAAAGAGAAAGAAGGGCTCTGAAGGGTGTTCCTGGAGCACCACCATGCTGTAGCTGCACTGGCTGTTACACTGCCTTCCCCTCCCACCTATTCCCTGGCATCCAGCCCTCTGCCTGATGTCACAGTGTCTAGATTTAAGGGGGGCGGCCAGCGACATGGCGGAATATCAATGAGGGGGAGTGCATAAATAATCTCCCGACAGAACCAGGAGGCGCTCGGCTAGCGGAGGGGTAACTTGCATAAAGTTATAGGGGAGATTTCTCATTAGGCAGGATTTTGCGCAGTTGTCTATGTGTTAGACCGGCAGGTTTCCAGTGGGATTTATAGAGCGGTGTATGTGCAGTGTTAAATGCCTTCTGTGTATGTTTAACATCTGCTCAATTTCTGCCTTTTTGCAACCTCAAGCATAAGATTGACTAAAAACGTTAAAATTGTGCAAGTTTGAGATAAATCTACCCCCCTGTGGTAGCAATGGACCCACATACATCACCTCCAATGTGGTGTAGTTTTGCAATTAAATTTGAGTTCATTTGAAAATTGTGAGAAGCACTTGTATATAAGAAACAAGTTACAAAAAGGATGAATTATAAAGGTATTCTCTAGATGGCTTACCTTACTTAATCCCAAGTATGTTAACATTGACAGGACAGGAGCTGCCAGCGCAAATACAAGTAGATGCTTCCTGATGCGATTCCTCTCCAGACCTGCATGCATAAGGAAAGAAACCAATCCAAATGCAGCAGGAGCCTATAACAAAGTCAGGACAGAACATTATTTGACGGAAAAATATATCACTTAAAGGGAACCTGTCAGCAGAAATTTACCTAATAAACCCCTACCAGTATGTTGTCAAGCAGATAAACACCTTCCAGATTACGGTTTTTTCATGGCAAAGTGTGGTGGCATCATCCAGAAAATCTAATTTGAATTGAGATGGTCTCCTTGACGTCATACAACCAACTTCCGAGACACTGAAGTCAAGCTCGCTCTTCCTCAGAAAGCCCCCTTCACTGTAATTGATGGTCCTATATCCAAAGACATCACTAACCAGATCTCCTGGAGTCCGATGCATGATGTCAATCACAGAGCAGGTGCTCCCCACCCTGACTTCAGTGTTCAATTGACTTTATACAACCAATTTACAGCTCACTTCAAAGATTATTTTCTGGATGATGCCACCACACAGAACCATGAAAGAAACAAAAACTAGAAGGAGTTACACTGCTTGACAATATTCTGGTAGTGGTTTATTAGGTCAATTACTGATGACGGATTCCCTTTAATGATGTTGCCTCTACAGGTGATCCAAATGTGGATGAATGTACAGGTATGAGTTTGGGTCATTAGAGAGACCCATAGATTGAAAGTCTACAGTATATAACAGATAAGAGGATAGACAGAGGAAATAAAGGATTATTTTAGTTTTCCCACAATAAGCATTTACTAGGTGTCCAGGTGTACATTACTATCTTCATCTTATCCCCCCCCCCAGAGATTGTTACCCCTTTGGAATAGTAAAATGTACCTATATAACAACAGTTATAGTTGAAAAGGTAGAATACAAAGATTCTGAAAGTGTCTGTTGCAAAAATAATAGTCGGGGAAAGCTAACTGACAGCTCAAGAGGGGGCTAACACTGAAGCAAAATATGTTGGAAAGTAAACACTGGATGCAGAACTGCAACAGATTACCATATATACTTGAGTATAAGCCACGTTTTTCAGCATGTGCTGAAAACCCCTAACTCGACTTATACTCGAGTCAATGAAAAAAACGTTCTGTACTCACTTTTCCGACGTCCCCCGCAGGTCCTCTTCTGCCTTCAGCTCCGGCTCCGTGAAAGGTCCCGTTGCAGACACTATGACGTCGGGCACTTGCTGACATCATAGTGTGTGCGCCGCCATTGGCACACAATATGATGCCAGCAAACGGTTGACGTCACAGTGTATGCGACGGGACCGCGCGGGGAGCCGAAGATGGAGCTGATGACAGAAAAGGCCCTGCGGGGGTGTCGGAAAGGTGAGTACAGAATGTTTTTTTGCCAGGCGGGGCAGGGGGCTGGCCACGCCATATATTGGGGGCAGGGGGCTGGCCAGGCCATATACTGGGGCAGGCCATATACTGGGGGCAGGGAGCTGGCCAGGCCATATACTGGGGGCTGGCCAGGCCATATACTGGGGGCTGGCCAGGCCATATACTGGGGGCTGGCCAGGCCATATACTGGGAGGCTGTGACCACCCTCGGGTTATACTCAAGTCAATAGGAGAATGACGTTTACCTTATGTAGCATGATGGCCACAAATACAATAAGCTGCACGCTGGTCTGTGATGTAGATGCCGCAGCGCCCAGAGCAACTCCATCAGCTATGAAAATAAATATATACAGTATATTTGCACATCAAGGTGTCTCCTAAACATTGGTTTATATTATGTTCCATTAAAAGTCTTCTTACCTGCGGCATGCACTACAAGTCCCAGAGTGGTGGTGATCTTAGAGCTGGCTGCACGGGCTGCCTCAGGGTCTAAGAAAGTAATTAAATCAGTCAAATGCTCAGAAAACAGACCTGTGGCATCTCTGCCCGTCCCCGGAGCACTTACCATCTGTAGAGTGCATGTGAGAGCTGCCAATCTGATCCACCAGCAACATGAAGACAAAGCCCAGCACTAGGGAGACCCCGATGTAAGCGTGTAGACTAGAGTGATCGTGGTGATGCTCATGGACTGATGACACTTCAGCTCCGGTCTCCGCTTCTTTTACTTTCGGGCTTTCCAGTTCATGGTGTTTTGCTAAAAGAACAAATGGATTAAACTTCAGGTTTAGTTTTGTAACCTGCTATACAAGTGTTGTTGTATATCACAGGCGTCTTATCAGGAATGTCCCCAGTCATAGCAGAAGAAAAGCTGTGGCTTGTCTCCTACCTTCTAGTACTTCTTCATAGAGAGCATGGACACCTTCAGGAACAATGACCGCTAGTGCAGTGCCACATAGAAGACCGGCACCCAGAACCGTCACCAACTTTAAACGTTCCTAAAAATCAAAAAGGACACGAGATGAATCTACAGTATTCTTACATAGGGGTAACATCATACACTGGAAACCACTGTGGGGCTAGTATAGCACTGGCGCAATGAACTGTTCAAATGGGCTCCAAGGTGGTGGCCACTGGTGTTATCTGGTGACCTGCGACCAGATAAAGATGCTACCTTAAAAGCATAGATTTGCAATAAAAAGAACAACTTGATAGAAGTGATCACTGCAAACAGCATACATGCAGTCCCGGGGTTACATTCAAGATAGGGTCTGTAGGTTCTTAAGTTGAATTTGTATGCAAGTCGGAACTGTATATTTTATCAGTGTAAACCCAGCCAGAACTTTTTTGGTCTCTGTGACAATTGGATTTTAAAAATGTTGGGTTGTCATAAGAATCAATATTAACACTAAAGCTTCATTACAGACACCTCTGATAACTGTTAGAGCTGATTATTGTAGCCTAGGGCTAAAGTACAGTAAATTACCAATATCCAGAGGTCCGTTTGTAACTAGGGGTCGTCTAAGTCAGGTGTTCTTAAGTAGGGACCGCCTGTATACATTTTTTTTTTTAATTAAAGGGGTCACTTACTTTTTCTCCTAGCACCCTGGGTGATTACTCAAAAAAAAGTTACAAAAACGTACAACTACTTGTTTGTCAGTGGATGGATTATGTTTCTCTAGGATTGTGAGCGATTCCTTATATTATTAGTAACCAATAAAGCAATCCAGGTCTTTATAGAGGGTCACTCATTTTCCTGCAACGGTCAGCAGGTTCCATTTTGCTGAATCTTTACATTAGGACATGATTTGTACTGGGACCTCCGATCCCGTCTCTCTGAGTGAGGTGCTCCAGCTTATTATCCCACAAGATTGCTTTAGAGAAGTGTAATATTTCATCAGAACTGCAGGTAAGAAGATACACTGGCAGCCGGTGTCTCGTTGCCTGGTTAAATACATAAAGTACAGTGTCACTGCAACTCAACAGAAGGCTACAAGGAGATACAAGCTCTGCTGCTGGGGGGACAGTTCACACTTCGGGTATTACATGAGATTTTTTGTAGAGGGGACATCTAGCCATCCAATCAGCCTTCAGAATTTCATTGGAGCTAATGGTAAGTTGTTAGAGAAGGTCTCCTATGGCAGTTCTCGTTCTCCAATGCGCCCGTTTCCATAAGTGCAAGGGTGACGTTCATTCTGTAGGTGCCCGCTGCGTACATCAATGATCACGTGTCATTCATACACACGTGACCGATGCGTCCAGGGATTGGTTCAGCAGTCACATACAGATTGAACAGGTAGGAATCGCTGGGGGTCAAAAGCCATCACTAGAGTCCAAAAAGACCATCCAAATAGGAAAACATGTTTTTTTTTTCTACCAAGAACCTTCCTGTTCTCCAAAAATAAAATCGTAAAATCTGTTTCCTGCCAATGTGCGAGTATAGCCTTACTCTATTCTATAGAAACCCTACGGCAGTATCACCACTAGTCCTGCTTTATTATCTGACCCGCTTACTGGCAAGACCACCATTTTTTTTCAACAGAGGAAAAAAAAAATTCTTATGCTATTTAATAATCAGCGATGGGAATAAATTGGTTTAGTCTATGGAAACTTCTGCTAACAGGCAAATCAAAACCTAACACGCTCATTGCTGAACTTCTTCTCTTTTGCATGGTCTACGTAAAACCGGCAGCAATGCAGGAAGCTGCAGAACAGGTCTATAATATAATGTGGCTAAAGCCTGAAGCGCATGGTCACCCTCTGGGCTACAACCTACAAACTATAGCTACTACAGCTGTCTATAGGACATGGCCAGACAGTGCAAGAATCAATAGCACTCTGCAGCTCCACTCCAAAGCATCACTAAAATAGAGAATTATATAATGAAAAGGTTGGGCACGACTGACAATTGTTGCTAGTATAAGTGCAGCACACTAAAAGGGTAACATCACCTGATAGTAATGTCTACCTCTGGAAACAAGGGACCACCAAATGTGATCACGGTATGTCACAGGACATGGGACATCACATTAAGTCCTAAAAGAAGCAAAAGGCGGATCATGAAACCTACAGCTCCCACGGGCAGAAGGGGGAAGCTTAGCAAGTAAGTACAATATGGTCAATTATACAGGTAGTCCCTGACTTAAGGACACCCGACTTACAGGTTACCCCTCTGCCCGCTTTTTATCTGGAGCTACAATTATAAAATAAACCAGTTTTGACTTGCATACAAATTGACCTTAAAGGGCTTGTCCGAGTTTAAAAAAAATATATATATATATGTGGCCGGGAGCAGGCTGACTAAAATAATAAAGATGTACTTACCATCCGGTGCCCTCCCATATCCAGCTTCCGGCCGGCCTTGGCCGGGTACGCCTATCCGTCCCTATACACGGCATTGTGTATGGGGGCCGGAAGGTTGTCGTGTCCGGCCGGAAGCTGAATGCAGCCGTAGGGCACTGGGAGGTAAGTACAGCTTTATTATTTTAGTCAGCCCGCTCCCGGCCACATATATTTTTTTATCAAAAAAAACCCTTTAAGTACAAACCTAAAGAACCTATCTTGTATGTAACCTGGAGACCACATCCATTAGGGTATTGTTATTCTGATAAACATTCTTATTTTTGTCCAACCCATTCAGATAAATCTGAAACTATCATTGGGGTGATATACACCAAGTCATAGTAAGGAGTAGGATAACAAGGAATGGAAAACATGAATGAAGGAATTAAACTTTTCCTATATTAGGCTCAAAAAACTACATCAAAGCAGGAACAAAAACTCCATGGGGTGGCCTTAAGTCAAACTTGTTGCCTCTTAAACGCAGAGTTTTGAGTTCAATTTAACTTTAGACACCAAGTAAACAGATGCAGCGCTACAGTGTCATGTGTATGATTGGTTATCATGGGGTAGTAGGGGTTTTTTTTGCAATGGAAAACCAACCACATGGAACATGATCAATTGATAATGAGTTCACCAAGTGCCATACAGGAGAAAAAGGGGATTTACAGAAATGCCTGCTCCATACCTCTGAAAAGTTAACAGCTAGCGGGATTATTCCAGACACGTAACAGCCCACCAGCATAGCCAGCGACAACAGGCTGATAGAGCTGAAGTCATCCATGACTGCTACCAGGATTCAGGCTCCACACTGTAATACAAGAAGCAAAAAGTGTTACTTTATAAGAAAGGACATGAGGGAGAAACTATACACTATTACTAACACAGGAGCATCTCCTATACTTGTCACTGGAGATATTTACTGTATACAGGACAAGTCATTTACAGTTTACAAAACGCAGAGGCTGGAGATAACCTGTAAAGCAAGACGTACCACATAACTGTCCACCAAACAAGCGAGTGCACCGGGGTTACATCATGTACTCCCCGCGCCGGAACTGTATTATCTATTACAGTTCGACGCTCATTGCTGAACTTCTTCTCTTTTGCATGGTCTACGTAAAACCAGCAGCAATGCAGGAAGCTGCAGAACAGGTCTATAATATAATGTGGCTAAAACCTGAAGCGCATGGTCACCCTCTGGGCTTCAACCTACAAACTATAGCTACTACAGCTGTCTATAGGACATGGCCGGACAGTGCAAGGATCAATAGCAATCTGCAGCTCCACTCCCAAGCATCACTAAAATAGAGAACAATTATGTAATAAAAAGGTTGGGCATGACTGACAATGTTTACTAATATAAGTGCAGCACACTAAAAGGGTAACATCACCGATGGTAATGAGTACACGGTCCCTTCTACCTCTGGACACAAGGGACCACCAAATGTGATCACGATATGTCACAGGACGTCACAGTAAGTCCTAAAAGCAGCAAAAGGCGGATCATGAAACCTACAGCTCCCACGGGCAGAAGGGGAAAGCTTAGCAAGTAAGTACAATATGGTCAATTATACAGGTGGTCCCCGACTTAAGGACACCCGACTTACACGTGACCCTTCTGCCCGCTTTTTATCTTGAGCTACAATTATAAAAAACACTCACCGGCCACTTTATTAGGTACTGCTGTATTGTGTTCCTTCCCGACAAACTCCCTTTAAAGTAAAAACAAAGCAATTTTCTTCCCAAAACAGTGCCACACATGTCAAGAGTTAGTGTATGGTATTGCATCCAAGCTGCAATACCAACCCAAAACATGGTCAGGTGTGGCACTGTTTTTAGAAGAAAAAGGCTGTTTTTTTCAACCTCTGGATCACCCCTTTAACCCCTTAAGGACGCAGCCATTTTGCAGGTTAAGGCTCAGCCCGATTTTTTGGATTCTGACCTGCGTCGCTTTATATGGTTATAAGTTTTGAACACTGTTACTTATCAAAACGATTCTGAGATTGTTTTTTCCCCACATGTTGTACTTCATTTTAGTGGTAAATTTTGGCTGATAAGTTTTGCGTTTATTTACAAAAAAAAAGAAAATATGATACATTTTTTGAAAAATTTGCCATTTTCGAAATTCAAAATCATTGCGTTTCCAGGCAGATAGATTTACCACCTAAATAAGTTGCTGAATAACATTTCCCATTATTGTGTTCCTTCCCGACAAACTCCCTTTAAAGTAAAAACAAAGCAAATTTCTTCCCAAAACAGTGCCACACATGTCAATAGGTAGTGTATGGTATTGCATCCAAGCTGCAATACCGACCCAAAACATGGTCAGGTGTGGCACTGTTTTTAGACGAAAAAAGAGCCACAGGATGAAGGACTGTATGCAAATGAGCCTGAGGACCTCCAGGCTCCATAGTTAGTAATGGAGCCCCTCAGGCTAATTTGCATACAGTACTTTATCCTGGTGGTAGATGCACTTTAAACTAAACATATTATATTTACACAAAGTAACAATATTTCCAAGCATATTACAGACACCCCATAATTTCTACCCCATCATACCAGAAATAAATACAATTACAAAAGATTTTCCCTATATTCCTGATACCTGCAGACTAACACCAATGGCACTGAGGTGAGCTGCACATCAGTACTTTATAGACTAACACCAATGGCACTGAGGTGAGCTGCACATCAGTACTTTATTACAAGTCATTCAGGATTCTGGAAAAGCTCCGAGAACCTCTGTCATGTCGTGTTCACATATCACAGATTAGTTGCAACTGTAAATTTCTGTGAATTTCGTGGCAAACACACAGTTTTATACAAACCCTGTTACAGATCAACGATAGAAGGCATTTTTGCAACAATTTCACCCATGTATGCATGAGACTAACACCAATGGCACTGAGGTGAGCTGCACATCAGTACTTTATCACGAGTCATTCAGGATTCTGGAAAAGCTAAATGGCACCTCCGAGAACATTTGTCATGTCGTGTTCACATATGACAGATTAGTTGCAAAATTTTTGAAACTGTAAATTGCTGTGAATTTGGTGGCAAACACACAGTTTTATGCAAAGCCTGTTACAGATCAACGATAGAAGGCATTTTTGAAACAATTACACCTATAAATGAAGAAAAAGGAAACAAGAACTGATAAATACAGAAGTGTGTATTTTAGTAGAGTGACACCCCCTAGTGCAGTGGTGGCAAAGCTACAGCACAGGTGGCACTTATCTCTGTGGGAACCCAGACCATCACCTCATCACAGAGTTTGACTCAAGGCCTCCTCCTGCAGCCCTGGGGGGCACAGGATGTGCCACATTCAGTCCTATTTTAAAGCAATACTTCCAGTAAGAGCAAGGAGCTGTGCACTGGGCTGAATTATCATTGGAGATACTGCTCTTCAATTCTTCCTGTTCAAGTGGACCCTGAAACAATCTTCATCCAAATTTCAACTATATTGGTGTCCTCAAGATGCCAATACAATTGAAAGCTGTGCACAAAGCAATAAGTGCCTGATTAAATTGCCGTGTTGGCACTGTGTGATACATAAGTGGATTTTTGGCTGTAGTTTGGGAATTCAGCATCTAAAAGTGTCACCATCACTACCCTAGTGGCTGACATTACAGCTCACATATACATAGCCCACCAGCTTTCCAGGATCCCTAATGATTGTAGCTACTGGTCGCCCCATCATTCTCTATGGTAGCGCTTTAGTTGGCCAACTTGGGCAGAGCCACGGTGAATGTACAGAGTAGCAGGAACCCCCATTATAGTGACCGGTGGGACCCCAACACATTTAGTTGAGAATAGGGAATAACATGCACATGTAGAACATCCCCCTTTGATAATCTG
This sequence comes from Engystomops pustulosus, assembly GCA_019512145.1. Lineage (NCBI taxonomy): Eukaryota > Metazoa > Chordata > Amphibia > Anura > Leptodactylidae > Engystomops > Engystomops pustulosus. Next base: position 24,060,494 of record CM033647.1, read on the forward strand.
CAACCTGCATAGGAACCAGTTCAGACTGATATGGATGTAGAGGGTCAAAGGTCATCATCAGATGGGTTCTCTGTTCTCATGCAATATATATATTTTTATTAGTCTGAGCCGAGTATGCATGTCCTGAGGAGTCAGGAGGAATAGCTACACTATACAGCACATCCCCCATTACACATGGTTATGAGCAGGAGATCGGGTGCTTACAGGTGACAGGGTGGACTGTAGGCTGACTAATCCTATAATAGCACAGTAATGATAATGATGGCAGGCGGAGCACCTCCCCGGCTGTGCCTGCAGCGGCCGGGACCCGTCTATATGGGGCGCCTCACCTGTATAGCGGCTCACGGAGGAGCAGGAGGCGAGATCCCGCAGTGTATCTGGCGAGAAAGTCCGGTCACAGGTGCTGACTGTAGGCCTCAGCGGGTAACACATCCACACGCCGCCATCTTGCTTTCTCCGGGCCTCTAGCTGCCATGGTGTCACTACACAGACTACTTCCGGGTCACATGGTTGCTGACGTCACCAGTTTTTATGTATATACAGCCCTGCACGGTGAGATTATACCGATATTGTGACAATACACTTTTATATCATATAAAGAAGCCCAGCACGATGTATATATATGACCTATACAGAGAGTGTGATAATATAATGTACATATATACACAAGTATACAAAGCACAACATGTGGAATCAAGTATATATATATTTTTTAAGTGAAAGCTGCAGAAAAATGTGTCTCTAGGGATACGTTCACACGTGGCAGTAACGCATGCGTTTTCAAATGCATCACAACAGCTGAGAAGAGGAGATTTGCCTAAGTACATTTCTGTCAACATTGGGTTTCCAAAAAGCATGTGTTTTGTAAATGCAATGTTGACAGCAATGTAATTTGGCAAATCTCCTCTTCTCAGCTGTTGGGACACGTTTCAAAAACTCATGCGATTACGCCACGTGTGACCCACGCTAGAACTTCATTGATGCAATTAGTGTACCCACAAACTACTTTCTCCTGGCCTACATGAAGCAGCACTCGGACAGGAGGACGCATTGGGTCAAGCGAGTTGTCTGCTGTCGGCACACATCAGGCCAGCCGCACACGTGGCGTTTTGAACCCGTTTTTGGGCCATTTTTAAGCAGTCCATTAAAAAAAATGCATGCGTTTTAAATGCAACAACACGTTTTTTGACCGGTTTTACCGATTATCTTAATTAAAATGAGTCAAAAATGGATACGTTTTTTAACAGACTGCTTAAAAACGGCCCAAAAACAGGTTTCCACATATTGCGGGTGTCGTAACATACCACTAAAACTGTGTTTACAAACTTTGTCAGCGGATCCATTGCGTTTTGAGTGCAAACTAAAAATCTGCAAATCTGCTATGTAATGCAATGGCAAAGCCATGCCAACAGCTTGATAACTAAGGTACATTTGGCACCCTTAGGGCGCGTTCACACATTGCATTTTTGCCTGTGTTTTCATTGTGTTTGAAACACAATACAGCAGCTGAGGAGAGGTGATTTGCCTAATTACATTACAGTTAACATTTGTGTTTACAAAATGCATTGTAAACATGATAACAAATATGTCAACATTGTGTTAACAATTGTAAACAGTAATGTAATTAGGCAAATCTCCTCTCCACAGCTGTTGTAATGCGTCTCAAAACGCAATGAAACTGCAACCAAAAGACAACGTGTGAACGTGTCCTCAGGGAAAAATGCAGCATGTACCAGTCTGATTCATGCACTGCATGAAATTCACCCACTGAGTACGTAAAAAACAATGGATGGCAGTTTTTTTGCTAATTTATTAAAGAAAATCTACCATTTGCTTTTATGCATTATGAACCAAACATACCTTGAGAATGCTGTAGCTACACTGATGCAGAAACATCTGGTTTAATCCCTGAACTGAGTGGTTTTGCTTAAAAATTTATGATTTGAGGCTCTCGCTGCAGCGCTCTCCTTTTACCCTAATTATGCACTACTCCAGCCTTGTCCTGTCCAGCATAAGCCGAGAATACGTCATCACTGTGTTGTCCCCGACAGGCAGAAGTAATCGATCGCTGCACCATCCCTCATCTGCTGTGTATGAGTCATCCAGGTTGATTAGTCCTGTTTGGACAGTTCAGGCAGCTCTTTTATGTGCGGAAGAAAGTCTGCACCCAGCTTTCCCAAAGTACTGAAACTTATAAATGTTTTTTGAGCAAAACCACTCAGATCAGGAATTAAACAAGATATGTTGCTGCATCAGTGTAGATGCAGCATTCTCAAGGTACGTATGGTTCACAATGCATAAAAACAAATGGTAGTGTCAGAATTCGCAAATTGTACTGATGGGATCAGGTTTCAGGCTTCTTGCTGGAAAACCACACCCAGAGCTGCCTGTGATTGGTTTTTTGAGCAAAACCACTCAGATCAGGAATTAAACAAGATATGTTGCTGCATCAGTGTAGATGCAGCATTCTCAAGGTACGTATGGTTCACAATGCATAAAAACAAATGGTAGTGTCAGAATTCGCAAATTGTACTGATGGGATCAGGTTTCAGGCTTCTTGCTGGAAAACCACACCCAGAGCTGCCTGTGATTGACAGCTGCATTTCTGATCCTGGGAAAGCTGGGTGTGCCTCTGAACTCGTTTTGCCTGCTGCTGCGGTTTGAGTGATGGACGGCTGAGCCAGTCAATGCTGGAGGCAGTGTCCATTACTGCTTTATATTCTGCTCAGCCCCTTCATATGGTGCTGGTTATTACAGTCTATCTGTGTATCTAGTGCTCATGCTATTGTGTTTCTTGCTATTCTGTGTACTGACTTCTGCTTTGCCTTCTGACCATTCTATTTGCTATACGATTCTGTACCTTTGCCGCCATCTTGGTTTTGACCCGGTTTGTTTGACTCCGCTTGTCTGTCGGTATTTGTTGTTTGTCCCTCAGTATCCGTTTATCTCCTAGTGTGACCCCACCTTCCTGTCTGCCTAGTGTTGGTTTCTGTTACCAGTGTGAACACTGACCTATATCTGTTTTCCGGTTACCTGTCCGCTCCACCATCCAGCAGCTGCCAGACGAAGAAGGGTTTCCTGTCATCATGTAGGGACACTCAGGGACCATCAGTTAGGTTCCTGATAGAGGGTTCGCCCTTATCAGGGCGGTTTATCTGCTTTAGGCAGGGCCTTAGCCTGCAGGGACTCCACAGGGTGAGTCACCACCACTTACCTAGTCTGACAGCTAGCACCAAGCATGGTTGTGGTTGCGCGGTTGCTGGACAGGTGCTGACAGGTAGATTTCCTTTAAATAAGAAAAACTGCAATATTACATGCTAATAAGCATTCAGACCCTTTGCTGTGTCACTCATATTTAACTCACATGCTGTCCTTTTCCTTCTCATCTTCTTTGAGGCTGATGTCACATGGTGCATTATTGGACCGTTTCCAGGTGTGTTTTTAAACATACTGAAAACGCATGCGTTTTTGCATGTCTACCATGCGTTTAGATTGTTTGAATCCGTTTCACAGCTGCTTACACTTCCAGGAATTAAAAAAAAAAAAAACAGATTCAAAGCAGCCAAACACATGGCAAACATACAAAAACATTTTAAAAAACGCACCAAGAAAGGTCCATGAATGCAAAGTGTGACAACGCCCTGAAATGGTTCTACTCCTTCGTTGGAGTCCGGCTGTGCTTAATTAAACTGATTAAACCTATCTATATAAGACTTCACAGCGCATGTCAGAGCACATGAGAATCATGAGGTCTAAGGAACTGCCCAAGGAGCTCAGACACGGAATTGTGGCAAGGAATAGATCTGCCAAAGGTTACAAAAGAATTTCTGCAGCACTCAAGGTTTCTCAGAGCACAGTGGCCTCCATAATCCTTAAATGAAAGAAAATTTGGGACGACACAAACTGTTCCTCGACCTGGCTGTCCAGCCACACTAAGCAATCGTGGGAGAAGAGCCTAGGTGAGAAAGAAGAACCTCAAGATCACTGTGGCTGAACTTCAGAGATGCAACAGGTAGATAGGAGAAATGTATCTCTGTCTATGAGAAAGATTCTCTGGTATGATGCAAGGAAGATTAAACTTTCTGGGGTTAATTTGGCGCTATGTGTGGAGAGAACCAGGCCCTGCTCCCTGCACCTACCAAATACAATTCCAGCAGTGACATCTGGTGGGGGCAGCATCATGCTATGGGGGGCAGGGACAGAACGACTGGTCGCAACCAAAGCGTAACGTGTGAACGCGCCCTCAGACTGGGCCGAAGGTTCATCTTCCAACAAGACAAGGACCCTAAGCACACAGCTAAAATAATAAAGCAGAGGCTTCAGAACCTTGTGACCATTCCTGGAGCCCGGACCTAAACCCAATTGAGCATCTCTGGAGAGACTGGAAAATGTCTTCCACCAACATTCACCATCCAACCTGAGGGAACTGGGGAGGATCTGCAAGGAAGAGGCAGAGGATCCCCAAATCCAGGGGTGAAAACTTGTTCCATCATTCCCAAGAAGACTCCTGGCTGCACCAGCTCCAAAGCTGCTTCTACCAAATATAGTGTGACCCCACCTTCCTGTCTGTCTTGTGTCGGTTTCTGTTACCAGTGTGGACACTGACCTATATCTGTATCCCGGTTACCTGTCCGCTCCACCATCCAGCAGCTGCCAGACAAAGTAGGTTTTCCTGTCATCTTGTAGGGTCGCTCAGGGACCATCAGTTAGGTTCCTGATAGAGGGTTCACCCTTATCAGGGCGGTTTATCTGCTTTAGGCAGGGCCTTAGCCTGCAGGGACTCCACAGGGTAAGCTGACCACCACTTACCTAGTCTGACAGCTAGCACCAAGCTTGGTTGCTGGACAGGTACTGACAGGTAGATTTCCTTTAAACAAGAAAAACTGCAATATTACATGCTAATAAGCATTCAGACCCTTTGCTGTGTCACTCATATTTAACTCACATGCTGTCCTTTTCCTTCTCATCTTCTTTGAGGCTGATGTCACATGGTGCATTATTGGACCGTTTCCAGGTGTGCTTTTAAACATACTGAAAACGCATGCGTTTTTGCATGTCTACCATGCGTTTAGATTGTTTGAATCCGTTTCACAGCTGCTAACACTTCTAGAAATTAAAAAAAAAACTGATTCAAAGCAGCCAAACACATGGTAAACATACAAAAACATTTTAAAAAACGCACCAAGAAAGGTCCATGAATGCAAAGTGTGACAACGCCCTGAAATGGTTCTACTCCTTCGTTGGAGTCCAGCTGTGCTTAATTAAACTGATTAAACCTATCTATATAAGACTTCACAGTGCATGTCAGAGCACATGAGAATCATGAGGTTTACGGAACTGCCCAAGGAGCTCAGACACGGAATTGTGGCAAGGAACAGATCTGCCAAAGGTTACAAAAGAATTTCTGCAGCACTCAAGGTTTCTCAGAGCACAGTGGCCTCCATAATCCTTAAATGAAAGGAAATTTGGGACAACACCAACTCTTCCTCGACCTGGCTGTCCAGCCACACTAAGCAATCGTGGGAGAAGAGCCTAGGTGAGAAAGAAGAACCTCAAGATCACTGTGGCTGAACTTCAGAGATGCAACAGGTAGATAGGAGAAATGTATCTCTGTCTATGAGAAAGATTCTCTGGTATGATGCAAGGAAGATTAAACTTTCTGGGGTTAATTTGGCGCTATGTGTGGAGAGAACCAGGCCCTGCTCCCTGCACCTACCAAATACAATCCCAGCAGTGACATCTGGTGGGGGCAGCATCATGCTATGGGGGGCAGGGACAGAACGACTGGTCGCAACCAAAGCGTAACGTGTGAACGCGCCCTCAGACTAGGCCGAAGGTTCATCTTCCAACAAGACAAGGACCCTAAGCACACAGCTAAAATAATAAAGCAGAGGCTTCAGAACCTTGTGACCATTCCTGGAGCCCGGACCTAAACCCAATTGAGCATCTCTGGAGAGACTGGAAAATGTCTTCCACCAACATTCACCATCCAACCTGAGGGAACTGGAGAGGATCTGCAAGGGAGACGCAGAGGATCCCCAAATCCAGGTGTGAAAACTTGTTCCATCATTCGCAAGAAGACTCCTGGCTGCACCAGCTCCAAAGCTGCTTCTACCAAATACTGAGCAAAGGGCTGAATACTTATGACCATGTGATATTCCAATTTTTCTTGTTTAATAAATTATGAAAAACATCTATATTTCTGTTTTCTTTCTGTCAAGATGGGGGCAGAGTGCACATTAATGAGCAAAAAAAAAAGTTTTTGATTTTACCAATTGGCTGCAATGAAGAGTGAAGTATTTTAAGGAGTCTGAATACTTTCCGTACCCACTGTATGAGTATGTATATACGAGTGCATAAATGTGCGCATATCTTTATAAATGTGTGTGATTGTGTAGACATGTGTGAGCATAGAAATATGTATATATGTAAGGGGAAGCGCAGAAGTCTGCTATTGAGCCCAGCCTCTCCTAGTTACTCCCCTGCATATACTTATTTCTAATTCCAAACCTTAGTGCAATAGTGCATTATATGATAAATACTTACAACCAGCTTCATTATGGCACAAAAAACCTATTCATTAAGCTAAAACAGGAATATCAAAACAAACTAAATATATTTTTGAGTGTATAGGATGCACTTTTGCTTTTGAAATAGAAGGGTTGTACCAGGTCTGGTTAATTATCCCAGAGCTGATCAATGAGGGCGCCTTCCTACATGGCGTTTTCATTGCATAATAAGCGCATCAAAAACGCAAGTGGGAGGGGGGTCTGCCTTAACCCTTTCAGGACCTGGCCCTTTTTTGTTTTTTCATTTTCATTTTTTACTCCCCATGATCAAAAATCCATAACTTTTTTATTTTTCCATGTACAGAGCTGTGTGATGGCTTATTTTCTGCGTAACAAATTGCACTTCATAGAGATGGTATTTAATATTCCATGCCGTGTACTAGGAAGCGGGAAAAAAATTCCAAATGCAGTGAAATTGGTAAAAAAACGCATTTGTGCCGTCTTCTTGTGGGCTTGGATCTTACGGATTTCACTGTGCGCCCCAAATGACATATCTACTTTATTCTTTGGGTCTGTTCGATTACGGGGATAACAAATTTGTATAGGTTTTATAATGTTTTCATACATTTAAAAAAATTAAAACCTCCTGTACAAAAAATTTTTGGGGGATTTTGCCATCTTCTGGCGCTAATAACTTTTTTATACTTTGGTGTACTGAGCTGTGGGTGGTGTCGTTTTTTGCGGATTTTGATGACGTTTACAATGTTATCAATTTTAGGACTGTTCGATCTTGTGATCACTTTTTATAGAATTTTTTAATTTTTTTAAATGACAAAACCAATTGGCTGCAATGAAGAGTGAAGTATTTTAAGGAGTCTGTATACTTTCCGTACCCACTGTACGAGTATGTATATACGAGTGCATAAATGTGCGCATATCTTCTTAAATGTGTGTGATTGTGTAGACATGTGTGAGCATAGAAATATGTATATTTTTAAGGGGAAGCGCAGAAGTCTGCTATTGAGCCCAGCCTCTCCTAGTTACTCCCCTGCATATACTTATTTCTAATTCCAAACCTTAGTGCAATAGTGCATTATATGATAAATACCAGTAGTTACAACCAGCTTCATTATGGCACAAAAAAACCTATTCATTAAGCTAAAACAGGAATATCAAAACAAACAAAATATATTTTTGAGTGTATAGGATGCACTTTTGCTTTTGAAATAGAAAGGTTGTTCCATCCCAGAGCTGATCAATGAGGGCGTCTTCCTACATGGCGTTTTCATTGCATATTAAACGCATCAAAAACGCAAGTGGGAAGGGGGTCTGCCTTAAAGGATGCGTGATGCAAATTCTGCATAAGCCTAAACTTGACACAACCGCTGCATAAGTGCAAACCTGACACAAACGTGTAAAAGTAAACGCAACATAAGAGTAAACGTGACACAAACGGCGAGTAAGTGTAAACGTGTTGCAAGCGCGGCGTAAGTGTAAACGTGATGCAAATGCGGAATAAGTGTAGGCGTGCCGCAAATGCTGCGTAAGCATAACCATGACGCAAATGCTGCATAAATGTAACCGTGACGCAAACGCCGCGTGAGCGTATCCATGACGCAAACGGCACATAAGCACAAAGGCCGCATAAGCGCAAACGGGACGCAAGCGGCATGTAAGTGTAAATGTGATGCAAACGCCTCATAAACGTGATTCAAACGGCCCCTAAATGGGATGCAAATGCTCCGTAAACGTGACGCAAACTCTGTGTAAGCGTATCCATGACGCAAATGGCACATAAGCGCAAATGTGACTCAAGCACCGCATAAGCGCAAACGTGATGCAAGCGGTGTGCAAACGTGATGCAAGCGGTGTGTAAACGTAAATGTGACGCAAGCGCCTCGTAAACGTGATGCAAATGCTGCGTAAGCGTGAAGCAAACACCATGTAAGCGTATCCATGACGCAAGTGCCGCATAAGAGCAAACTTGACGCAAGCGGCGCATAAACGCTGTGTAAGCCTAAGGGCGCGCTCACACGTTTTCATTGCGTTTGAAACGCATATACAACAGCTGAGGAGAGGTGATTGCTTCTATTACATCACTGTTAACATTTCCGTTTACAAAACGCATCGTAAACGCGATGTTTGTTAAAGCATGTGTTAACATTGCGTTTACAAACGTAAACGGAAATGAATTTGGCAAATGACCTCTCATCAGCTGTTGTTTTATGCTTTTCAAACACAATGAAAACGCAACCAAAACAACGTTGTGTAAAGTAGGAATTCAAACGCCACGTAAGAGTAACTGTGTTGCAAACGCCGCATAAGTGTAACTGGTGCAAGCGCAGTGTATGCACGACGCGAACGCTGCGTAAATGCAACGCAAGTAAAACTGACAAAACATTCTGATTATGTTAACACAATGTCAAGAGACATTCAGGTTTCCTGAAAATTACCGATTTGCACTGAATTACCCCAGGGTTTTGGCGCACGCGATCGGATTGTGGCGCCGGCATGCACGCAACGGAAATCAGGGTGGGGGGCCTGGTCGTTAGAAAACCCGACGGATTTGGAAAAACCGCAGAATGGTGGACATCGGGCGCACGGACCTTAGTGAATGCCGGCAGACCTGAATCCACGACAGAGAACCCACCGCTGGATCGCGACTGGACCGGGTAAGTAAATCTGCCCCAATGTGTGTGAACACAGCTATTAGATTAACATAGAAAAAACTCACAGCTCAATATTCATAATAACTACTCTGACATTGCCTGCCGCCGATAGGACAGTATGAGAGAAGATTAGCATAACACACGCCCCCAGCTCCTCCAGAGAGATGTTACCACGGACCTGTTGGTTCGCCAAAATAGCAATCGGAAAATCTGTTTCCTTCCAATGTGCAAGTATAGCCTTACTCTATTCTATAGAAACCCTACGGCAGTATCACCACTAGACCTGCTTACTGGCAAGACCACCATTTATTTTCAAAAAAAATTCTTATGCTATTTAATAATCTGCGATGGGAATAATTTGGTTAATTCTCAAGTTTTTTTATATAAGTTCACGGGATAAGAATTTACTAGGCAGAAACTATTGGAGACAAGGACATGGACTTAAGTCTATGGAAACTTCTGCTAACAGGCAAATCAAAAAATACACGCTCATTGCTGAACTTATTCTCGTTGCATGGTTACGTAAAACCAGCCAGCAATGCAGGAAAGCTGACAGACCAGGTCAAATAAATAAGGTGGTCTAAAACCTGAGGCATGGTCACCCCTTGGGCTCAACCTACAAACATATAGCTCCTCCAGCTGTCTATAGGACATGGCCGGACAGTGCAAAGGATAATAGCAATCTGCAGCTCCACTCCCACGCATCAGCATCACTAAATAGAGAACAATTTATGTAATAAAAAGGTTGGGCATTGATGACAATGTTACTAATTAAGTGCCCAGCACCTAAAGGGTAACATCACGATGGTGGATAATGAGTTACCGGTCCATTCTACCTTTGGACCAAGGACCACCAAATGTGATAACTGAATGTCACAGGAGTACAGTAAGTCCTAAAAGCCAGGCAAAAGGCGGATCATGAAACCTAAGCCTCCACGCGGCAGACGGGGAAAGCTTAGCAAGTAAGTACAATATGGTCAATTATACAGGTGGTCCCCGAGATTAAGGAACACCGACTTACACGTGACCTTCTGCCGCTTTTTATCTGAGCTCAATATAAAACACTCACCGGCACTTTATTAGGTACTGCTGTCCAAATGCTCGTAACACTTAATTTTCTAATCAGCCAATCCATGGCAGAAACTCAGTGACATTTAGGCATGTAGACATGGTCAAGACATCTCCTGCAGTTCAAACCGAGCATCAGTATGAGCGGCAGAAAGGGATTTGAGTGCCTTTTGAAGTGGGCCATGTGTTGTAGGTGCCAGAAGGGCTGGCTGAGTATTCAGAACAGTGATTATGGATTTCACGCACAACCTCTCTAGGTTTACAGAGAATGGTACGAAAAAGAAAAATCCAGGAGCGGCAGTTCTGTGGGCAGAAAATGCCTGTTGATGAAAGAGGTCAGAGGAGAGAGAATGGGCCAGATGCGGACTGGGGTCCGAGCTCTGATAGAAAGGCACAGTGATCAAATCGCCACCCGTTAACCAAGGCGGCAGAGAGCATCTCTGAAACGCACAGTACGTCGACACTTGAAGGCCAGATTGGCTACAGCAGCAGAAGACCACACGCGGTGCCACTCCTTTAGCTAGAACAGGAAAATGAGGCTACAATTTGCACATGTCCTCATCAAATTGGGACAGTAGAAGATTGGAAAAAAAAACGCTGGTCTGGTCTGAGACGTCGATTCTGCTGACGCCATCGAATGTAGGGTCAGAAGTTTGGCCGCCAACATGACATGGATGAAAGCTGGCTCACTCTGCCCTGGTATCACGGTTCAGTCGGTGGTGGTGGTGTCATTGTGTGGGGAAATGTTTGGCACTCTTTGGCCCCTTGTGACCAATATAAGCGTGTTGCAGATAGATTCCACACGCTGATCCTAGTATTGTTGCTGACCATCCATCCTTTAACACCACAAAATTAATGACCGCAACACATTGATGGCTACTTATAATCAGCAAGGAGTACAGTGAGGCGCGTAGTCATCAAGTATGTGAATCATCTCAGACTGGTCTTTCTTTGAACATGACGAATGAGGGTCACTGTACTCAAATGCCGCCCCGAGTCCATCCAATAGAGCAATCTTTGGGATGTGGTGGAACAAAGATCGCATCATGGATGTGCAGCCGACAATCCTGCGGCAACTGTGTGATGCCATATGTTCAATTATGGACCAATCATCCTGAGGAGACTTCCAGCACCTTGTTGTATCTATGCCACAAAGAATTGATGCAGTTCTGAAGGCAAAAAGTGGTCCAACCCGTTACTAGCTGGTGTAACCTATAAAGTGCCGTGAGTGTATCATTTTTACTTGCATATAAATTTACCTTAAGTACACTAAAGAACTCTATCTTGTATGTAACCCAGAGACCACACCTTGGGTTTGGTTATGCTGATAGACATTCTATTTGTGTCCAATCTCATTCAGTATAAATCTGATAAACTATAATTGGGGTGATACATCACCAAGGTCATAGAAGGAGTAGGATAAACGGATGAAAACATGAATGAGGAATACAGAAATGCCGGGCTTCCATGACCTCTGAAAAAGTTAACAGCTTAGCGGGTTTTCCCAAGAAGCTAACACGCCCACCAGCATAGCCATCGACAACAGGCTGATATAGCTGAAGTCATCCATGATGCCTACCAGGATTCAGTCGCTCCACACTGGTAATACAAGAAGGCAAAAAGTTACTAGTTAAGAAAGAACATGGCGGAGGAGAAACTAACACTATTACTAACACAGGAGCATCTCCTATACTGTCATGGAGATATTTACTGTTACAGAAATCCATTTTACAGTTTACAAAACGCAGGGGTGTCGAGCAAGGCACACCACATAACTGTCGCCAAACAAGCGAGTGCACCGGGGTTACACATGTACTCCCGCAACGGAACTGATATTATCTATTTAGTGTCGACCATCAGAGGACATCCTTCTTATCATTTCTATATAATGAAAAAGAGACTTCTGCTCCACTACACTGTGTGAGGCACCCGTGGATCCGGCACCATCGGCGTTACACGGGCGGCACCAGGTGTGTGCGACAGCCGTTAGTGTGTTCCTTCCCGAAAACTCCCTTTAAGGTAAAAAAAAGCAATTTTCTTCCACAACATGCCCACATGTCAAGAGTTAGGTATGGTATTGCATCCAAGCTGCATACCAACCAAAACATGGTCAGGGTGCGCACTGTTTTTAGAAGAAAAGGCTGGTTTTTACTCTGGTCACCCCTTTAACCCTTAAGCGACCGCCATTTTGCAGGTTAAGGATCATCCCGATTTTGTTTGGATTCTGACCTGCGTCGCTTTACTATGGTTATAAGTTTTGAACACTGTTACTTATCAAAACGATGGCTGAGATTGTTTTTTCTTCCCACATGTTGTACTCATTTTAGTGTTAAATTTGGCTCTCAGTAAGTTGTGCGTTTATTACAAAAAAACAAGAAATATGATACCTTTTTTGACAATATTGCCATTTTCGACATTCAAAACTCATTGTTTTTTTTTTCGGTTCAGTGCAGATAACTTTACCACCTAAGATAGTTGTCTGAATATATTTCATTGAGTCGATTTACACTTTCAAATTTCTGAAGGATGTCCTGGATAATTTTTTGATGGTTTCGCGGCTACAAATAAATATCGCTTTTCCGGATTTTCGATAAGTGACTATTTGGGGAATAATACAGTTTTGAATGGAAATTTTACATATTAGCATCAAAACCCCCCATTAACCAACCCAATTCATCTGCAACCCCTCAAGTCTATCAAACAGCTTTTAAAACGAAATTGTTAAAACCCCGTGTGATATCTTCATAGTATTGACTAAAATGGAGGTGAAATTTAGAATGGTCAAAGTTATTAAGTTTTCGCTCTATAGGGATCTCTATACTTCCTTTTCTATTTAGCCTAAAATTTACACATTCCAAATATAAAAGAGAACACTCACCATCATTCTGTTCTGCAATGTTTCCCGATAAAAGACCCCCCATGTGGCGTTACTGTTTTTATGGGTCGCACACGAGACGCAGAAGGGAAGGAGCTCTGCAGACGCCAGATTTTAGTTTCCTCATTGGCCCCTTTGAAGGCATATAATTTTGCTTTTTTCGTTATGGGGTCATGTTGACGGCATTTTTTTGCGGATAGATGCGTTTTCCATGTTAACTTTTGCGGGTTGGTATCACCTATGTGAAAAATTTAGCGAACTTTTTTGAAGAGGCAGGAGTAGAAAACATCAAATTCTGTCTGGATTTTTTACTGCTGGTTTTTTTTTTGGTGTTAAGTGTAGACTATAATATCTGTGAATCTTTATTCTAGGTTTATAATAACGATTACGGGAGATGACCAGACAGAATATTTCTACGGTTTACGAATTTGTCAAACAAACCCTAGTATGCTGTTTAGTATGGGGAAAATTATCATGTTTTGTATGCCGTCTTCCAAGTGGCATACATTGGTCTTTTTGCTACGGAGTGTGTTGATTGGCTTATTTTGTGTGTTGGGACAGTTGGTAATTTTGCACCGTATCATGTCGGAGGTGACAATGGTTTTTTGATCGCATTTATAAGCATTTTTTGTGGGATTGAATAAGCTAAAAATCATAATTTTGGAAGGTTTTATAGCATTTTTTTTTACGGCTTTATCGTGGGGTTCAATACATGATTACTACTTTTAATCTACCGGCTTGTTACGGAGCCGGTGATTTCATATAGTGTGGGGTTGTGTATGATTAACTTTGTTTTTATTAATGTCTCTTTTATATGTTTGGGGTTTGGGCATTTTTAGTGATTTATTACTTATTTTTTTATTGATAACATTTTTGTTTTTACTTTTTCACTTTTAACCATGGGCATGAAGCAGAAATCATCTGTTGCCTTGTTCAATGATAATATTCTGCAATACTGAGTATAACTGCAGAGTATTATCAGTGGCTCTTACACTGTACATAGCTGGCACTTGCGAGAAGATGGACGTCACATACGCCATCTTACGGCAATTCTGCAGGTAACCTCATGGGGTACAGCAATACGACCCGCAAGTTGCTTATAGCCGATCGCGCCCCGAAAACGGTTCGGGGGGGGCGATCGTGGGGAAAGACCTCCCCAGAGGCTGTTGATGCCCGGTCCGCTGTAGCGGCATTTAACGGGTTAACACCCCCGATCGGAGTCAAACTCCGTTCGGGTGTTACACTGGGTGTGCCGGCTATCATCACCCGCCCCAGGGGACAAGCCCGTGTTTCCGATGCGGTTAAACATGAGCGTAACGGTTAAAGAGATCTACCACAGGGATGAAGGACTGTATCAAATGTAAGCCCGGGGCCTCCGGCTCCAAGTTGGTTAATGGAGTCCCCTCGGCTATTGCCTACAGTCCTTCTCCTGGTGATTAGATGCACTAAACTAAACATATTATTTTTCACAAGTAACCGTATTTCCAAGTCTATTCGACAGCCGTCCTAATCTTTCTACCCATCATACAGAAATAAATACAATTACCAAATAATTTTCCCTATATTCTGATACTGCAGACTAACACCAATGGCATGAGGTGAGCTTGCACATCGATACTTTATACAGTCTCAGGATTCTGAAAGCCGCGCGAACCTTCGTCATGTCGTGTTCACATATCACAGTTAGTGCAACTGTAAAATTTCTGTGAATTTCGTGGCAAACACACAGTTTTATACAAACACCTGTTATCGATCAACGATTAGAAGCATTTTTGCACAATTCTTCACCACATGTATTCAGATGGGGGTGCGAAGCTGGAAGCCAGGTGGCATCTTAGAGCCATCTTGTGGGCACCCATCACCGAGTGTGAAAAGATCAAGGCCTCCTCCGCACCCTGGGGGGACAGGCTGTGCCACATTCAGTCCATTTAAAGCAATACTTCCAGGAGTAGCAAGGAGGCTTGTACTGGCTGAATATGCTTTAGAGTAATGCGCTTCAAATTCTTCCTGTTCAGGGACCCTGAAACAATCAACATCCGAATTCAAAACTATAATTGGTGTCCCAGAGTTGCCAATTACAATTGAAAGCGTGCACAGGCAATAAGTTCGCTGATTAAATTGCCGTGTTGGCACTGTGTGATACATAAGTGGATTTTTGGCTGTAGTTTGGGAATTCAGCATCTAAAAGTGTCACCATCACACCCTAGTGGCTGACATTACAGCTCAATATACATTGCCCACCAGCTTTCCAGGATCCCTAATGATTGTAGCTACTGGTCGCCCCATCATTCTCTATGGTAGCGCTTTACTTGGCCAACTTGGGCAGAGCCATGGTGAATGTACAGAGTAGCAGGAACCCCCATTATAGTGACCGGTGGGACCCCAAACAATTTAGTTGAGAATAGGGAATACATGCACATGTAGAACATCCCCCTTTGATAATCTGCAACCTGCATAGGAACCAGTGACTGAAGGATGTAGGGGTCAAGGTCGTCATCCGATGAGCTGTTCTCTGTTCTCCATGCAATATAAGATATATTAGTCTGAGCCGAGTATGCATGTCCTGAGGAGTCAGGAGGAATAGCTACATATACAGCACATCCCCATTACACATGGATATGAGCGCAGCGAGAATCGGGTGCTTACAGGTGACAGGTGGACTGTAGGCTTACTAATCCTATAATAGCACAGTAATGATAATGATGCAGGCGGAGCACCTCCCGCTGTGCCTGCAGCCGGCCGGACCCGTCTATATGGGGCGCCCACCTGTATAGCGGCTCACGGAGGAGCATGGGCGAGATCCCGCAGTGTATCTGGCGAGACGAAGTCCGGTCACAGGTGCTGATGTAGGCCTCAGCGGTAACACATCCACACGCCGTCCATCTTGCTTTCTCCGGGTCTGCAGCTGCCATGGGTGTCTACGATACACGACCTAGGCTTCCCGGGTGCAACTGGTTGTGACCGCACAGTTTAGATTACGCCCGTCAACCGGAATACGAATTTGACTATAAACTATCATATAAAGAAGCCAGCACGATGTATATATATGCCTATACAGAGAGGTGTGATATATATGTACATAATACACAATATACAAAGCACAACAGGGGAATCAGGATTAGTTTTTGTTTTTCATTTTTAAGGAAAGTGCAGAAAAATGGTCTCTAGGATAGTTCACACGTGGCAGGTAGTAACGCATGCGTTTTCAAATTGCATCAACAACAGCTGAGAGAGGAGATTGACAAGTACATTTCTGTAACATGGGTTTCCAAAAGCATGTGTTTTGTAAAGGCAATGTTGACAGCAATGTAATTTGGGCAATCTCCTCTTTCCGCTGTTGGACACGTTTCAAAAACTCATGCGATTACGCCACGTGTGACCCACGCTAGAACGTCTTGATTGCAATTAGGTGTACCCACAAACTACTTTCTCCTGGCCTAATGAAGCAGCACTCGGACAGGAGGACGCATTGGGTCAAGCGAGTGTCGGCTGTCGGCACACATCAGGCCAGCCGCACATCGTGGCGTTGTGTGACCCGTTTTTGGGCCATTTTAAGCATCCATTAAAAAAAATGCATGCGGTTAAATGCAACAACACGTTTTGACCGGTTGTACCGATTATATTATTGAAAATGAGTCAAAATGGATACGTTTTTTAACAGACTGCTTAAAACGGCCCAAAACAGGTTTCCACATAGTGCGGGTGTCGTAACACTACACTAAAAACTTGTGTTACAACGTGTCAGCGGATCCATTGGCGTTTTGAGTGCAAACTAAAAATCTGCAAATTGCTATGTAATGCAATGGCAAAGCATGCCAACACTTGATAACTAAGGTACATTTGGCACCCTTAGGGCGCGTTCACACATTGCATTTTGCCTGTGTTTTCATTGTTTGAAACACAATACAGCGCTGAGGAGAGGTGATTTGCCTAATTACATTACAGTTAACAATTTGTGTTACAAAATGGCATTGTAAACTGATAACAATAGGTCAACATTGTGTTAACAATTGTAAACAGTAATGTAATTAGGCAAATCTCCTCTCCACAGCTGTTGTAATGCGTCTCAAAAACGCAATGAAACTGCAACCAAAAGACAACGTGGAACGTGTCCTCAGGGAAAAATGCAGCGGACAGGCTGATTGTCATGCACGCATGAAATACACCCACTGAGTACGTAAAAACAATGGATGGCAGTTTTTTGCTAATTTATTAAGAAAAATCTACCATTGCTTTATGCATATGGAACCAAACATACCTTGAGATGCTGTAGCTACACTGATGCAGAAACATCGGTTAATCCGAATGAGTGGTTTTTGCTTAAAAATTTGATTTGAAGGCTCTCGCGCAGCGCTCTCCTTTTACCCTAATTATGCACTACTCCAGCCTGTCCTGTCACAGCATAAGTGAGAATAGGTCATCACTGTGTTGTCCCGACAGGCAAAGTAATCAATCGCTGCACCATCCCTCATGCTGGTGTATGAGTCATCCAGGTTGAGAGTCCTGTTTGAAGTTCAGCAGCAGCTCTTTTATGTGCGGAAGAAAGTTCTACCCAGCTTTCCCAAGTACTGAAATCTATAAAGTTTTTTGAGCAAAACCCATCAGATCAGGATTAAACAAGATATGTTTGCTGCATCAGTGTAGATAGCATCTCAAGTACGATGGTTCACCATGCATAAAAACAAATGGTAGTCAGAATTCGCCAAATTGTACTGATGGGATCAGGTTTCAGGTTGTTGCTGAAAACCACACCCAGAGCTGCCTGTGATTGACAGCTGCTTCTGATCCTGGGAAAGCGGGGTGCCTCTGAACTCGTTTTGCCTGCTGCTGCGGTTTGAGTGATGGACGCTGAGCCAGTCAATGCTGGAGGCAGTGTCCTTACTGCTTTATATTCTGCTAGCCCCTTCATATGGTGCTGGTTATTACAGTCTATCTGTGTATCTAGTGCTCATGTATTGTGTTTCTTGCTATTCTGTGTACTGACTTCTGCTTTGCCTTCTGACCATTCTATTGCTATACGTATTGTACCTTTGCCGCCATCTTGGTTTGACCCGGTTTGTTTGACTCCGCTTGTCTGTCGGTATTTGTGGTTTGTCCCTCAGTATCCGTTTATCTCCTAGTGGACCCACTTCCTGTCTGCCTAGTGTTGGTTTCGTTACCAGTGTGAACACTGACCTATATCTGTTTTCCGGTTACCTGTCGCTCCACCATCCAGCAGCTGCAGACGAAGAGGTTTCCTGTCATCATGTAGGGACACTCAGGACCATCAGTTAGGTTCCTGAGAGGTTCGCCCTTATCAGGCGGTTTTCTGCTTTAGGCGGCCTTAGCCGCAGGGACTCCACAGGTGGAGTCACCACACACTTACCTAGTCTGACAGCTAGCACCAAGCATGGTTGTGGTTGCGCGGTTGCTGGACAGGTTCTGCAGGTAGATTCTTTTAATAGAAAAACTGCAATATTACATGCTAATAAGCATTCAGACCCTTTGCGTGTCACTCATATTAACTCACATGCTGTCCTTTTCCTATCTATCTTCTTGAGGCTGATGTCACATGGTGCATTATTGGACCGTTTCCAGGTGTGTTTTTAACATACTGAAAACGCATGCGTTTTTGCATGTCTACCATGCGTTTGATTGTTTGAATCGTTTCACAGCTGCTTACACTTCCAGGATTAAAAAAAAAAAAAACCGATTCAAAGCAGCCAAACACATGGCAACATACAAAACATTTTAAAAACGCACCAAGAAAGGTCCATGAATGCAAAGTGTGACCACGCCCTGAAATGGTTCTACTCCTTCGTTGGAGTCCGGCTGTGCTTAATTAAACTGATTAAACCATCTATATAGACTTCACAGCGCCTGTCAGAGCACATGAGAATCATGAGTTAAGGAACTGCCCAGGAGCTCAGACACGGAATTGTGGCAAGGAATAGATCTGCCAAAGGTTACAAAAGAATTTCTGCAGCACTCAAGGTTTCTCAGCACAGTGGCCTCCATAATCCTTAAATGAAAGAAAATTGGGACGACACAAAACTGTTCCTCGACCTGGCTGTCCAGCCACACTAAGCCATCGTGGGAGAAGAGCCTAGGTGAGAAGAAGAACCTCAAGATCACTGTGGGCTGAACTTCGAGATGCAACAGGTAGATAGAGAAATGTATCTCTGTCTATGAGAAAGATTCTCTGGTATGATGCAAGAAGATTAACTTTCTGGGGTAATTGGCGCTATGTGTGGAGAGAACCAGGCCCTGCTCCCTGCACCTACCAAATACAATTCCAGCAGTGACATCTGGTGGGGGCAGCATCATGCTAGGGGGGCAGGGACAGAACGACTGGTCGCAACCAACGGTAACGTGTGAACGCGCCCTCAGACTGGGCCGAAGGTTCATCTTCCAACAGACAAAGGACCCTAAGCACACAGCTAAAAAATAAAGCAGAGGCTTCAGAACCTTGTGACCATTCCTGGAGCCCGGACCTAACCCAATTGAGCATCTCTGGAGAGACTGGAAATGTCTTCCACCAACATTCACCATCAACCTGAGGGAACTGGGGAGGATCTGCAGAAGGAAGAGGCAGAGGATCCCCAATCCAGGGGTGAAAACTTGTTCCATCATTCCCAAGAAGACTCCTGGGCACCAGCTCCAAGCTGCTTCTACCAAATAGGGGCTTGAATACTTATCACCATGTTTCATTCCAATTTTTTGTTAATAATTATGAAAAACATCTAATTCTGTTTTCTTTCTGTCAGTGGGGCGAGTGACATTAATGAGCAAAAAAAAAGTTTTTGATTTTCAATTGGCTGCAATGAAGAGTGAAGTATTTTAGGAGTCTGTATACTTTCCGTACCCACTGTACGATATGTATATACGAGTGCATAAATGTGCGCATATCTTCTTAAATGTGTGTGATTGTGTAGACCTGTGTGAGCATAGAAATATGTATATTTTTAAGGGAAGCGCAGAAAGTCTGCTATTGAGCCCAGCCTCTCCTAGTTACTCCCCTGCATATACTTATTTCTAATTCCAAACCTTAGTGCATAGTTGCATTATATGATAAATACCAGTGTGTTCAAACCAGCTTCATTATGGCACAAAAAACCTATTCATTAAGCTAAAACAGGAATATCAAACAAACAAATATATTTTGAGTGTATAGGATGCACTTTTGCTTTTGAAATAGAAGGTTGTTCCATCCCAGAGCTGATCATGAGGGCGTCTTCCTACATGGCGTTTTCATTGCATATTAAACGCATCAAAAACGCAAGTGGGAGGGGGGTCTGCCTTAAAGGATGCGTGATGCAATTCTGCATAGCCTAAACTTGAACAACCGCTGCTAAGTGCAAACCTGACACAAACGTGTAAAAGTAAACGCAACATAAGAGTAAACGTGACACAAACGGCAGTAAGGTAAAGTGTTGCAGCGCGGCGTAGTGTAAACGTGATGCAAATGCGGAATAAGTGTAGGCGTGCAAATGCTGCGTAAGCATAACCATGACGCAAATGCTGCATAAATGTAACCGTGACGCAAACGCCGCGTGAGCGTATCCATGACGCAAACGGCACATAAGCACAAGGCCGCATAAGCGCAAACGGACGCAAGCGGCATGTAAGTGTAATGTGATGCAAAGCCTCATAAACGTGATTCAAACGGCCCCTAAATGGGATGCAAATGCTCCGTAAACGTGACGCAAATCTGTGTAGCGTATCCATGACGCAAATGGCACATGCGAAATGTGATCAAGCACCGCATAAGCGCAAACGTGATGCAAGCGGTGTGCAACGTGATGCAAGCGGTGTGTAAACGTAATGTGACGCAAGCGCCTCGTAAACGTGATGCAAATGCTGCGTAAGCGTAAGCAAACACCATGTAGCGTATCCATGACGCAAGTGCCGCATAAGAGCAAACTGACGCAAGCGGCGCATAAACGCTGTGTAAGCCTAAGGGCGCGCTCACACGTTTTCATTGCGTTTGAAACGCATATACAACAGCTGAGGAGAGGTGATTTGCCTAATTACATCACTGTTAACATTTCCGTTTACAAAACGCATCGTAAACGCGATGTTTTGTTAAAGCATGTGTTAACATTGCGTTTACAAACGTAAACGGTAATGTAATTTGGCAAATGACCTCTCATCAGCTGTTGTATATGCGTTTCAAACACAATGAAAACGCAACCAAAACAACGTTGTGTAAAAGTAAACGTAATTCAAACGCCACGTAAGAGTAACTGTGTTGCAAACGCCGATAAGTGGTAACTGGTGTGAAGCGCAGTGTATGCACGACGCGAACGCTGCGTAAATGCAAACGCAAGTAAAACTGACAAACATTATCTGATGTAACAACCAATGTCAGAGACACTCAGGTTTCCTGAAAAATTACGATTGCACTGAATTACCCCGGGGTTTTGGCGCACGCGACCGGATTGTGGCGCCGGCATGCACGCAACAGAAATCAGGGGGGGGGGGGGCTTGGTAGTCAGAAAACCCGACGGATTCGGAAAAACCGCAGAATTTTTTTTAAAAAATGGTGGACATCGGGCGCACTACCTTAGTGAATCCCGGCAGACCTGAATACTCGACAGAGAACCCGCCGCTGGATCGCGACTGGACCGGGTAAGTAAATCTGCCCCAATGTGTGTGAACACAGCTATTAGATGAACATAGAAAAAACTCACAGCTCAATATTCATAATAACTACTCTGACATTGCCTGCCGCCGATAGGACAGTATGAGAGAAGATTAGCATAACACACGCCCCCAGCTCCTCCTCTCTGACCTAACACAGATTACAATGGTCAAACACTGGGAATGTTATCTCCGCAACCGTGGGGGTTAGAAGGAAAATTCAAAATGCCCCTGAATCTGTGTAACAACCCCTACAGGATTGTATGATAATCTATACACGTGTGAGGTGCTGAAAGGTCCTCTTTAAGAACAAAGATGACAAATGCTGATTAAATACTCTTGTCTACCACTAGGGGGAGCTGCTGCAGATCCCTGCTGATGTAGCGGGCTCCCTCTAGTGGTAAGTACAGTTATAGCCAAGCTATGTGTCTTCAATCTTTCCGCTCTCCGCGCCCTTTTCCTCGTCACCGACTATAACACAGAGAACATATACAGCCCGCGCTATGCATGAATACAGTAGACTTTTCTTGAAAGACGCGAGGTCTCGCGAGATCACGCACGAAAACGCACGCGTCGTCACTTCCGGTTCCTTTGCTCTATCACTTCCGGTTGGTTTAACTGCGCTCGAGCTCATTGTGGGCGGAAGTTGGTGTTAGTGCTTCCGGGCAGATCTACGGTTGGTTTGTGTTTCGTGTAGAACCTGAGGATGGTGAGTACGAGGCGGTGTACGGGCTCGTGTATAGGGACTGCGCGTTGTATTCTCTGTATGTTCTATGCGGCCTCTGTACACACCCGGGCTGCGGGGCATGTGGCCGGGCTGAGGCGGGACATCGCATATGCATCGTGCTCTGTGTATACTGCACACGTTATATACTGCTGCTCTGGTTTAATGTGCACATGTGCTCCAGGCACAGCGCCCTCTGTGGGAAGCTGCTGCGGCCCTTGCTTGGCCCGTATTCACACCGCAGTATGCGCCTGTGTAACGTGATCTGCATTACCGTCACAAGTCCTGAGCTCTTTGATGCTGGTTCTGGGCTTTAGACCCCTTGGACAAAGCAGCATTAATATGTAATTTGCCTGTGTTTGTAGTTCGAAGGCCCATATACACTGCTTAATGGGGTTTCCCTACGAAGCAAGGCTATCCACAAGATAGGGGCCTAACTTGCTGATCAGTGGGGTCTCAGTGATGAGACCCCCACAGATCACTAGAACAGCGGTAAAATGTACCCTCCG
Source organism: Engystomops pustulosus (assembly GCA_019512145.1). Taxonomy (NCBI): domain Eukaryota; kingdom Metazoa; phylum Chordata; class Amphibia; order Anura; family Leptodactylidae; genus Engystomops; species Engystomops pustulosus. The sequence goes on from CM033647.1 coordinate 24,083,470, forward strand.
TCGCACCCCTCAAGTAGGGCGCATGGGAATCTCCATAAGTGCCACAGATGAATGGGGAAGCCCGCACATTCGCTACTGGCTGCTCCGGCCATCTTGGTGGTGCGACGGGAGGTACATGGGACAGATCACTAGAATGGGGGTCCAATCATTGAGACCCCCACTGATCAGGAAGTTAGGCGGCTCATCTCTAGTAGTAACTTCATTTATAAAAATGCTTCCCATGCAGTGTAGTGGTCACGGGAATTAACCCTGATATAATCCTGCAGTCGTTCCACGTAAGAAACCAGCTGAATTTCTCTGGTTTATGGTGCAACATTACCACAGCTCAGGGGCAGCCATTGCAACGGTTGATTTCCAAATTATGATCCCAATTAAGTCACATTTTACTTTGATATGGACTAACAGCGGTTACGGCGTATTCATTAAACTGTTCCCAAGACCGTTCCTCCCATGCCATAGGCAGGTGGAGACTGCCAGACTTCATGCGGCCTACTAGTCCCGCCCTCTCATGAATACGCCAGACCGCTGTAAGCTCAGTCCGGCGTTCCTGTTGTACGACGCTGCAGTGTTCCGATAAAGCTAACAGTTTATCATTGCTAAAGATGGGGTAGAGTCTACGTAAACAGGTTCTCTTTAAGCGCTGTCATGGATCATCTGCACTATTTTTCTACATTTGTTGTATGTTTGATGCTACCATATAGGTATACAGTGACAACTGTTGCTTATACGACCCAACTTTAAGGGTATTTTCCTATCCACAGATGTTCATATCCTATCCCCAGAATGTTGGTGGTCTATCTGCTGCTCCCCTTACTGATAAGACAAGACTACATGTCCCCAACTTCTGTATAACTTCCTGAAGGGGTTGTCCAGAGGTAGAAAAAAACATGGTTGCTTTCCAAAAAGAGCTCCTCTCCTGACCATGAGTAGTGTGCAGTATTGCAACTAATCTCCATTCATTTCTATATAGATGAGTGGAAATACTGTCACAAATCATGGTGAGGTGTGGTGCTGACTTTGGAAGAAAGCGGCCATGTTTTTCAGCCTCGGTACAACTCTGATTTAAATAGCTGCTGTATGATTTCTATGCTTAACATTTCCAGTGACCACATGTATGGGCTGCACTTCGTGGGGGGGTGTCTTATAAAAACTAAAGGGGTTTTACAATTAATTTATGTGCAAGAAGTATGAGTGGGGATCCCTACTGGTCATTCACTGCATAATAATTCTTCTAAGGCGACGTTATACCATAGTATCTTTTATTTCCTTTGCCTTTTATTTTTGTCATTTTATGTCATACTTCAATTTTTGGTCCAGTGATATTTTGTAACATGTTGTAGCTCTCTATTGAGGGAACACGTAAAAAAACCTTTTGGTCTATAGTATTTTCTTGCATATTGGATAGCAAAGGTGTTTTCTGCATAGGCAGGTTGGTGATGCAGATTTAATGCCCAGTATTATAAGTGACGTTGTTTATCGTTCTCTTCTCCAGTCTCACACAATCTTACTGGTCCAGCCTACAAAGAGGCCTGAAGGAAGAACCTATGCGGATTATGAATCTGTCAATGAATGTATGGAGGGTAAGCAGTGGCCTTAAAATTATATATTTGCATTGGGCTACATTCACATGAATGTACGGGGGGGGGGGGGGGGGCATATATACAGCGCAAATGTGTGGCTGCATAGTTGTCTAAGGTGCCCTAGGTCGTTACCGTGAGTACAATGTGTGCTTAACGAACCGAGCCATGGCCTCAAAAAAGATAGAGCCTGCACTATCTTTTGGCTGCGAGCACGGTCGTACGGTACTATTCTCTATGGAAGGAAGGGGCAAGCAGCACTCTCTTCTCCTCCTCTTCAGCGTGCCCAAATTGTGCCCGCCGGATCGTAGCCGTGTGGGCACACTATCTTGTGAAAGCATCCTTACTGTAAAGCTGGTGCTGACACACTTTTGATCTACCAAAATTCATCAATGTTGTAGGTGCACATTCCAAGAGGATAAATGGTCTTGCCAATATTTGCAAACATGTGGCCAAAGATAGACTGTTGCTAAAGAATATCCTATTTAGGTCCTTATTATTTGGGATATTATTTATGTTATGACACTGACACCCAAATTGAGTGATCTTTTTTAAATGAGTGGAACAAAAAGATTCACTGGATTTCTGTGTGTCAGACCCCCAACAATCTGACTCGTAAGTCTGTTCTTCAGGATGGGTTACAGGTTTACAACAATGTCCTTCTATATTCTTTGATATTCAGCGTTACACAGAGAAATATCGTCAGAATGTTTGGACATATGACCAGTAAGGATCACAGTTTATGAAATTCTAGTCCTGCAACTCGTTATAGGTCATTTGTATGCAGCTTTTACCAATTCCATACTGCTGTATGACTATATACATCGCACAGCAGTAAGGGGAGTGTGGAGAAGGCTCTCGGGCTGACCCCAATCCATATGTGGCCGGTGTCAGCTGTATTACACAGCTGACACCTGCCAGTAACTACCGTGGTCGGTGCTGGCAACAGTTAGTAATCCGATTTCTCATTGCATTGATGTTATTTGATAAGACTAGCCATGTCTTCAGCAATGTGATATCTTAAGCAAGTTGTGCCTTGTGCGTTTCTAAACTTTTGGTTGCTTTTAATCCTCCCAACTTCAGCTGTCTGAAATGGGAGAGCTTGGATATAGCTGTCTGAAATAGGATAGCTTCCTCTATTGGGACAGCAAGTCACAGATCTGTGCGACAGGATTTCTCCCACATTTTCACATATTTAATCTCCAACCTTTGTTTTGTTATACAGGAGTGTGTAAGATGTATGAAGAACATTTGAAGAGAATGAATCCTAACAGCCCGTCCATCACATATGACATCAGTCAGCTCTTTGACTTCATTGACGACCTAGCAGACCTTAGCTGCCTTGTGTAAGTATATACAAGCCTTCCACTTCATATTAAACCAAATGTGAATTATCGTGATGCTCCATTAGTTGTTTGGAAAAAGACCACTCTAGGCGCTAATCCCAGAAAATGCATCCCACCACTGATCAGAATCTAAAAACCCCTATGTAGATCTTCTTATAAAACCATTGTACTTTGCAGTCCTTATGATTTTTTCCATGCCCAGTCCACTTGAGTTAAACTAACTGTTGTTTTATACTAGGTATCACTTTTATGGTTTAGTCTGTTTTAACCCAAGTGTAGAAAAATGCAACAACTAATAGATTTCAGAGGGGCCAACTACCTAGCATTGTAGTCTACTCGGACTTGTAATGGCCACCAAAGAGGGGGTTAAGTAACCTGACCTGTCCAGCAGCCTCTTGACACTACACAAGTGCTTGTTTCACATTTTTAGTGTTAGTCAGTGGAAAAGATTGATGAAATCCTTGTACATGGTCTGTTTATGCAACCAATCCCTTTAATATGAAGACATTCTGTGCTTCATGTGGAAATGGTATTACAACTTATGTGTCGCCTTGTCTCCCACCACCTACCGTTTTAACATTCAAGCTTCGTTGACATTGTATGTCTATTTAGTAGGTAAAAGGGCAACCCAGGTACTACAAGAAGGATTACCACTTGATAAAAATATTGATTCCTTGTCAGTAGGGTAGATCAGTAATATTAGATAAGTTGGGGTCCTTAACCTGACAGTGATTGTCTGCTTGAAATGTGAGCTTAATTGGTCATTTAGCCTACTTGCAGCTCATCTATGTTCAAGTATGTGTCGCCACGCTACAATAACAAGCACGGATGTACATTGATCTGTTCATTAGCAGGTGTCATTAATTTCTCGTCAAGTTTCAGGAAAAATTTCTTTCAATGAAAAATGTAAATCAAGCATGAATAAACCAGAGGCACTGACTCGTGGATCCAGGCACTGTGACTGTGGTAATCTGCTTTTATATTTGATATCCATAGCCAATGTTTAAAATGATGCTAATGATCATATAGAGCTCTGAGAATGCTTCCAGAGCAACTCTGTCTGCCTGTGTAATCTTGCAGCAGAGGGAGGGGAGGCCCGCTCTGCTCATTATAGCAGCCAGTCAAGATAACACTGAGGAGCTCTGGAAAAGCCCCCCTGGCTTATTGGCTTAATTGTAGAAGTTTATTTTAGAAGGATGGGTGCCATGGATACTTATTAAGAAGATAACCACAGTTACGGTGCCTGGATCTATGAGTAAGTGCCCCTGGTTTATGATGGATTTTGATGGTGGAATTTCTTAAATTCTTATTATGAATCTTTAGCGAAATGTGCAATGAGAACTCCTCCTCATTGTCATTCCTAGACATATCCTAAGGCCCTAGACATCCACTAAGTTTGTTTCATTGCTTGTAATGAGCTATATCACTGACTGCTCTAACAACATTTCACCTAAACATGAGAAAAGGGATGTATAATAACTTGGTTTTTAAAAAAATTTTTTGGTTCTTACATTGTCATGTAATGTTTACTTCCAGGTATCGGGCAGACACTCAGACATATCAGCCCTATAACAAAGATTGGATCAAGGAAAAGATTTATGTCCTCCTCCGTCGGCAGGCTCAACAAGCAGGGAAATAAGAAGCTGCTCAGCGCGGTCGTGTACTGCGGGCAGTAGAGGGTGTTTTTGTTTTGTAATATAGTGGTTTGTGTTTTTTTTCTGCTATAGGGGACAACCTTTTAGATCCATATGGAATATGTTATACGTATGTTTACTTTTTTTTTTTTCCTGATTTAATTTCAATTGTGCTGACCAACAGAATTCAACTAGAGACTGGTTGTATGCTTGTACCCTTAACAATCCTTGCAAAGTCCAGTTGAACCAGCTTGGGTTATGCAACATTTTTCAGTACCCCTTTTGGCGGGATTCACCATGCCCTGAATTTAATATTTTAGACAAAAATAATAAAATGACTCGAAAGTTTGTCTGGTTTGTCTTTTGTTTTCTTCTCCAGGGTCTTAAAAAACCAACCACATGTTATCCTGTTTCATAACCAGCTGCTATTTCCGTAGCTATATTGCACTTAATAGGCTTTTATAATCCCCTGTTGTCTCAGATTGGGGGGGATTGGCAGTGCCGGGCCGGGTACGTGCTTGATCTGACGTTCCATTTACCATAGGTGTTGGTGAATTGATGCTCTATAAAGTAGGGTTTTACGATGCATCGAAAGTTTGGTACCTTTTCGGTTTTCAGAAAGGCAGAACGGTTCAATACCAGGATTTGTTGACATGGGATACTCTGTGATCACCACTCCACCAATCAGAAGGAAAGCAATACCCTTTGTGTGAGCGCGTGCAAAGGAGTAATTGGTGAGATGAGCACTGTGGTTCTTGAAGTAAGTAACTTATGTTCCTGCACCGCCCTGACCTGTGTGCTTTAGCACACACCGGCTCATACAGTGCTGCCCTGACGCTGTGGTGATGGAGCGATTAGGGCTAAAGGGAAGCTTTCACAACAGGAGCTGAGCAGGAAGTGGTTCACCTTCATGTGAGCTCCCCTGCTGAAGAGAGCAGTGCCTTCCCCTGTGATTGGCACCCGGTGCTGCAGCGTGGGGGGGGGGATTAGGGTGCTGCCATTGGTGTACGCAGCTGTGAGTGGTGTCTTTTTGTGAAACTTTTGATGAAGTTTTCAGTGCTACCATTTTTTATGCAGCTGGCAGCTTTTCCTGTGGCGATTGATGGGAAAGCCCTGAGCACGGTTCTTACCGGTTATAGAAAAGGCTCAGCCCGTGAATCCTCTCCATGCTCCCGCACCCCGACCTGTGCCATACTATTACAATGCGCATCGGTAAGGGTTTAAATAATCGGTATCGAGTATTGCAATACTTTTCCAGCTATTGCGCACTCAAAATTCTGGTATTGGTGCAACTCTACTATAAAGTGTGAAATTATTGTTATGGAACTCCTGGAAAAATTTGAAGGTTTAACCCCAATTTTTATAATCTTCCTGTGTCACAATGCAGTTATAACTTCGGAGCGCTTTATCTTACCAATTTTATTTTCAGACCTTTTTTTTTTTTATTTCATGATGTGTTGTAGTTCACATTAATGCTATATTTTAGTTGAATAAATATACAGATGGTCCCCTACTTAAGGACACCCAACTTACAGATGACCCCTAGTTAAAGATGGACCCTCTGCCCACTGTGACTTCTGGTGAAGCTCTCTGGATACATTACTATAGTCCCAGGCTGCAATGATCAACTGTAAGGAGTCTGTGATGATAATCCTTGGTCCCATTACAACTAAAAATTTTGAAACTCCAATTGTCACTGGGGCAAAAAAAAAAAATTTGTCTGGAGCTACAATTATAAAATAGTTTCGACTTACATACAAATTAAATTTAAGAACAAACCTATCTTGTACGTAACCCGGGGACTGCCTCTAATGGGAATTTGGTGAAAATTTTGAAATACTAAATGTTATACTCCTCATACAGTTAGTTACCAAACAATTTTGACGGTTAGACTAACATTAACCATATGTCTGCTTTATGTTGACATTTTATATGTTATATTAGGTCGCTAGGAGGCTTGCAGTTTGAACAGTGATTTTCCAAATTTGCACTGGGGCCAATCAGTGTCAAGTTACGCCACTGGTTATCCGGGTCTAAAAAATAATTTAGGGCCAGGCTGGGGTGGGCCATTTAAAAAACAAATGTGTACTTACCTTCTCCGGCGATGCTGATGTCCTACGCCGCGGTCTGTCTGATCTGTGTCCCGGTTTGTTTACAGTTTGCTTCCAGCCAGCCGGAACCTCCCATCCGACACCATCTCCCAGCGCTTACAATGCTGAGAGATAGGGATGGATGGGAGGAGCCAGCTGGAAACTCCCTGTGCGCAGCTTCTGTGCCCCTGTGAACAAACGGGCATGAATCAAACAGAACGCAGTGCGGAACATCAGCAGTGCCGTATGTATTTACACGTTTATTATTTTTAACTAGCCCAGTCCGGCCCTAAGTTATTTCACAAACCCAGATAACCCCTTTAATCCTTTAAGCATCTCACAAGAATTAAAACAAAATGGAGGTTCTATTTGGAATATAAAAATTTTGTCAAAATTATTTTATCCTGAAATTTACACGTTTATGCAGGATAAAATGAGAAAACACATCTCAGATTTTGTTGTGCAGTTTCTTACGAGTAAGGCAATACCCCACATGTCAATGTAAACTACTTTAGGGGCCACAGCAGAACGCAAGGAGGCATTGAGCTTTTAGAGGGTAGATTTTGATGACGTTTTCATGTGACATTTACACATTTGAAGACTCGAAAGTTTGTCTGGTTTGTCTTTTGTTTTCTTCTCCAGGGTCCTAAAAAACCAACCACATGTTATCCTGTTTCATAACTAGCTGCTATTTCCGCAGCTATATTGCACTTATTAGGTTTTTATAATCCCCTGTTGTCTCAGATTGGGGGGGTGGGGGGGGGTTGGCAGTGCCGGGCCGGGTACGTGCTTGATCTGACGTTCCATTTACCATAGGTGTAGGTGAATTGATGCTCTATAAAGTAGAGTTTTACGATGCATCGAAAGTTTGGTACCTTTTCGGTTTTCAGAAAGGCAGAATTTCAGAAAGACATGGGATACTCTGTGATCACCACTCCACCAATCAGAAGGAAAGCAATACCCTGTGTGTGAGCGCGTGCAAATGAGTAATTGGTGAGATGAGCACTGTGGCGCTTGAAGTAAGTAACTTATGTTCCTGCACCGCCCTGACCTGGCACCGGCTCATACTGATTCAGATTTTGTTTGTTTTAATAAACATTTTGAATTCAGATAAAGCTTTTTTTCTATTCATGAAAGGTATAATAATCGGTATCGAGTATTGCAATACTTTTCCAGGTATTGCGCACTCAAAATTCTGGTATCGGTGCAACTCTACTATAAAGTGTGAAATTATTGTTAAGGAACTCTTGGAAAAATTTGAAGGTTTAAGCCCAATTTTTATTATCTTCCTGTGTCACAATGCAGTTATAACTTCGGAACGCTTTATCTTACCAATTTTATTTTCAGACCTTTATTTTTTTTTATTTCATGTGTTGTAGTTCACAATAATGCTATATTTTAGTTGAATAAATATAAAGATGGTCCCCTACTTAAGGACACCCAACTAGGAGGCTTACAGTTCGAACAGTGATTTTCCTAATTTTTTATTGAATTTCAGATTCAATATTTTTAGAGGACAATTTATTTTCATAAGGGTTTTCAAAGTTCTATTTATTAGAAACTCCCCACAAACTGCTCCATTTTTGAGACCGAACCCCTCAAACTATTCAAAACACCTTTTGTTAAAGGGGTATTCCAGGAATCGGCATAATACATATACAAATAGGTACTCAAAATATAAGCTAATATGTAATTAGTTGTTATTTAAAATTTTGCTGCTGACATAGACTGTAATGAAGAATTAAAATGCTACTGGCCCTTTAATCAGTCCGTTAATTTCCTCCGTGCGGTCCGTTGCAAGAGAGAAGATGGCTGCTGGTCACATGTCCACATCACATGTCCTCCAGCTGCCTGGGCAGGTCATGTGATCATCACTCAGTTTGGCTGTAGTCGGTTGGTTGTAGTGCATCCAGCATGGCCGGTGTGTGGTGATGGCAGTTACACATCATTACTATGGTAACAGAGCAAGAAAACCTGTTACGTCATCACTGGGAGCAGAGCATAAGTGGTAGGAGGAGTTATTGAGAACTAAAGGATCATGGAACTTGTAGTTTCCAGTGGCGGCCATCTTAGAGAACTCCACCTACTTTAGAGAGGCCCTACATTTTGTTCCCACGACAACTACCCACCAAAATTTGGCCATCTTCTGACCGCTAATAACTTTTTCATACTTTTGGCGCACGGAAATGTGTTGTCGGGTCGTTGTTTCGAAATGAGGCGACTTTTTCATTGCTGCCATTTTGAGGTCTTGTTGACATTTTGATCATTTTTATTTCTTTTTTTATGTTATGTAAAAAGGTGTAAAAGTTGCATTTCGGACATTTGGGCGCCATTTCCGCCTCGGAGGTCCCGCCGGCCGTAACCGTTTTTATATTTGATAACGTAGTTGCATTTTGGGATGCGGCGATACCTAATTATGTCTGTGATTTTTACTGTTTTATGTTTATATCCGCGTCTAGGGAAAGGGGGGTGATTTGACTTTTAATATTTTAATTATTTTTTTTTTATTAAACTTTTTTTTTTTCACTATTTTTTAGACCATCTTGGGTACATTACCCTAGATGGTCAGATTGCTCCTAACATATACTGCAATACTACAGTATTGCAATATATGGCCCATTTTTGCTTTGCAGGTATACATTACAAATGAGCCCACCCTGGCCTCATTGTAAACTAACCGTGCATAAACCATTAGCGCTCGTCGTCCAAAGAAGACCCTCAGGCTACCATGGTAACCCTAGGACGTTCGGGGCGGGGCTTGGCGATCGATAAATAAGATGGCGTGCGCCTTACGCGCCTGCGCATCCAGACCCTTGTTTTAAAACGGGCCGCCATGCTACTTTGCCTGTGCGTCTGGTTTAGAGTTATCGCCGCGAGCGGGTGTTTCCATCAACTTCAAAAATCCATAACTTTTTCATTTTTACGTGTACAGACCTGTGTGAGGGCTTATTTTGTGCGTAACAAATTTTACTTTCCCGTAATGTTATTTATTTTAACATGCCGTGTACTGCGAAGCTGAAAAAAATTCCAAATGTGGCATTTGTAACATGAAAGTCAAATTATTTAAGCCTCCATTTGTGACTAAGAACTTGAGTATTCTTGTAATCATTTGATTTATATCATGATGGGTTTTTGTGTGCAGACGTTCACTATTCCCGGAATATCCCCTTTAAGTTTGTTAACCAACCTTAAGGACGGAGGGTTTTTTTCGGCTAATTTCTTCGCGCTCCTCCCTCAAAAATCCAATAACTTTTTCATTTTTACGTGTACAGACCTGTGTTAGGGCTTATTTTGTGGCGTAACAATTTTTTTACTTTCCCGTAATTTTTTTTATTTTACATGGCCGTGTACTGCGAAGCTGAAAAAAATTTCCAAATGTGGAAAACTGAAAAAAACGCATCTACGTGCGTCACGTTCTGTGTGGGGTCATTTTTTAAAATCTTTCACTCTTCGCTCCAAATACACCCTACTTTCTTCTTTGGTCGTTCGTCGCGTTGGATACCAAATTTATCTACAGGTTTTATTGTGTTTTAATACATTTTAAAATTAAACGAATGTGTACAAAAGAAAAAAAAAATTTGCCATCTTCTGACGACTAATAACTTTTTCATACTTTTGGCGCACGGAAATTGTGAGGGGTCTCTGTTTGCGAAATGAGGCGACTTTTTCATTGCTGCCATTTTGAGGTCTTGTGGTACATTTTGATCATTTTTTATTTCATTTTTTTATGTTATGTAAAAAGGTGTAAAAGTTGCATTTCGGACATGTTGGGCGCCATTTCCGTTTTTCCCCCTCGGAGGTCCCGCCGGCCGTAACCCCGTTTTTATATTTGATAGATCGGTTGCATTTTGGGGGGGGGGTTAATAGCCGCGATCGGTGCTAGCACCGACCGCGGTTATTAGCGGTGGGGGTTTTGTGCATTATGCAAAAACCCCCACCTTTGTATGAAGAGGACTCAGCCCGTGAGCCCTCTTCATACATCCCTTATACCTCTGTGCCGTAGAGCTACGGCGCAGAGCGTTAAGGGGTTAAAGGGGTTATTCACAGGGGCGTAACTTGAGGGGGTGCAGAGGATGAGGTCGCAACCGGGCCCAAGAGGCTTTGACTATGAACCATACATTATAGTCTGGGGGGGCTGGCACAGACTTTGCACTGGGGCCCATCAGTGTCAAGTTACGCCAATGGTTATCCCGGTCTAAAATATAATTTAGGGCCAGGCTGGGGTGGGCTATTTAAAAAACAAATGTGTACTTACCTCCTCCGATGATGCTGATGTCCCACGCCGCGGTCTGTCTGATCTGTGCGCCGGTTTGTTTACAGGTGCGCACAGGAAGCTTCCAGCCAGCCGGAACCTCCCATCCGATACCATCTCCCAGCGCTTACAATGCTGAGAGATAGGGAAGGATGGGAGGAGCCGGCCGGAAACTCCCTGTGCGCAGCTTCTGTGCCCCTGTGAACAAACAGGCACGGATCAAACGCAGGGCCGGATTAAGGTTGGTGGGGGCTCCGGGCGCAAAATCTGGTGGAGGCCCCCACTAAGTGTAGCGTACACACGCTTCCTCCTGCTTCCTTTACACTATCCCAGCAGTAACACCGCTACATACAACCGCCTCGCCCCTAGTAACACAGCTACATACAGCCCCCCGGCTTTGCGGCCGGTGTTGAGCGGGAAGCGAGCGGAGCGGGGTGCCGGAGGCGGTGTTGAGCCGGGAGTGAGCGGAGCGGGGTTGCTTGTTTAGGCGGGCCTGGAAGCGGTCACCTGTGCCGGAGGGGGGGCGGAGTGGCGGCGGGCGACTCCACATGCAGCAGGAGGAGTGGGCGTGCAGTTTATGCAGGGGCTGGATCGCCGTGGAGGCGCTCACCTATCCGCGGAGGGCGGCGTTCGGCTCATGAGGGGGGGCACGGGAGGTGCGATCTGGTGGGGGCCCCTAGGGGGGGCAAGATGGTGGGGGCTCTGGGAGCCCCGCCTATAATCCGGCCCTGATCAAACGGGAACATCGGCATTGCCATATGTATCTACACGTTTATTATTTTTAAATAGCCCAGTCCGGCCCTAAGTTATTTCACAAACCAAGATAACCCCTTTAATCTTTTAAGCATCTCACAAGAATGAAAACAAAATGGAGGTTGACTCGTGTATTAGCCGAGGGGACGTTTTTCAGCACATTTTTTGTGCTGAAAAACTTGGCTTATACACGAGTATATAGGGTAATTATTTTCAGACTGTTATTTCATTACATATTGTACTTCACATTAATGCTATTTTTTGGTTGAAAATTTTTTGCACTGATTCGTAAAAAATGGAAATTTGGTGAAAAATTTTAAAAAGTTAGCAATTTACTCATTTCTAAATGTTATCCCCATCATACAGTTTGTCTAACTGCCCAAATTGGTTGCTAACTAACATATGTCTGCTTTTTGCTGACATCATTTTTATATGTTATTTTATTTTATTAGGAGGATTACAGTTCGAACAGCGATTTTCCACATTTTTAAGTACATTTCAGATTAAATTTTTTAAAGGATTTATCTTCTTAAGAGTTTTCAAAGTTCTATTTATTAGAAACTCTTCACAAATCTCCCCATTTTTAAAACTGAACCCCTTAAACTAATTAGAACAGCCTTTGTTAAGCTTGTTAACATTTTAAGCTGCTCCCAAGCATTAAAACAAAATGGAGGTTCTATATGGAATTTTTTAATTTTGCCAATAAAATGATTATTTAGTGCTAAAATTTCATGTTCATGCAGGATAAAACGAGAAAACACATTTGGCAATATCCCAAATGTCAATGTAAACTACTTTAAGGGCCACAGCAGAACGCAAGGAGGCATTGAGCTTTTAGACGGCAGATTTTGATGACATTGTTTTCAGGTGACATTACACATTTGAAAAGTTCCTGAGCTACAAGAACAGTCCCCCCCCACCTATAAATGATCCTATTTTGTAAACTACACCACCCAGAGAATTTATCAAGGTTCATATTGAGCTTTTTGCCACCACAGATGTTTTATAAAAAGTAATGACATTGGCTTGGGTAAGTAAAAATTATTTTTAAAAAAAACCTTTGGCCCCTACATTTTTATTTTTAGAAGGGGATAATGAAGAAAACGCATCCCATAGTTTGTTACCCGGTTTCTTCTGAATGCAGTTATATCCCACATGTGATTACAAACTTCTGTATGGGCGCACAGTGGGGCTCGGAAAGGGAAGGAGCGTCTATTGGCAGATTTTGTTGGAACAGATTTCAGGTGCTAGGTCAAATTGGCTGAGCCCCTTAGACAGTAGAGCAGTAAAAACCCATTTTAAAAACTAGACCCTTCAAGGATTGCAGTAACACTATGGGGCAGATTTACTTACCCGGCCCATTCGCGATCCAGCGGCGCCTTCTCTGTGGTGGATTCGGGTCCGGCCGGGATTCACTAAGGCAGCTCCTCCGCCGTCCACCAGGTGGCGCTGCTGCGCTGAAGAGCATCGGAACACACTGGAATACACCGAGGCCGGCTAAGTGAAGGTAAGTGCAAGCTCCACGACACATTTTCCGTTTTTAAATGCGGCGGTTTTTCCGAATACGTCAGGTTTTCGTTCGGCCACGCCCCCCGATTTCCGTTGCGTGCATGCCGGCGCCGATGCGCCACAATCCAATCGGGTGCGCCAAAATCCCGGGGCAATACAGGGAAAATCGGCGCAAATCGGAAATATTCGTGCAACACGTCGGGACAACGCGAATCGGGCCCTTAGTAAATGACCCCCTATATTTGGGGTTGCAATACCAAGTTATTTAACCATTATCAGCTTTTGGGGGGGGGGTGTGCAAAAAAAATCTATTCTGTGATTTCAACTTTTTTTTTTTGACAACCAATAAAGTTTTATTGGTTCCAAAATCTGTGATGGACAATGTACAATGTAGTGGAATAAGTTGACATAGTCTCATTTACTTACCTGGCCCATTCGCGATCCCGCAGCGTGTTGTCCGGCGTTGATTCGGAGTTTGCCGGGATTCACCAAGGTCGTGCGCCCGATATCCACCAGGTGTCGCTGCTGCGCCGATGTCCGCTGAGGTCCGCCGGAGTTCACCATCTTCTTCCTGGTGCATGTAAGTGCGTGTCAAGCGTCACATTTTTTTTTTAAAATACCGTGTTTTCCCATCGCATGAAACCCGGCGCCGATGCGTCACAATCCGATCGTGTGCGCCAAAAACCCAGGGCAAAACGGCGCAAACCGGTAATTCTCAGGAAACCCGACAAAAATGAGCAAATCGGGCCCTTAGTAAATGAGCCCCAGTATGTCTTCTATTTCACTATATTAATCTTATTTCCATACATTTCAGATAATTATATGTAAATCCAGTAATTTTAAGTGTTTTACACACCAAATAGCATAGCATAAAATCCCTTTATCTTGCATTGCGGTCTACTAAGGTGTTACATTTCTATTATTTTGTTGATTGAGCTGTTTGAGGGCTTATATTTTACGGGACAAGTGGTACTTTTTATTGGTATCATGTATCACGGGGTAAATTTTACTTTTTATCACTTTTTATGTTTTTTTTTTGGATAGATGCGCAAAAATCAATTTCATTTTATTGTATGTGTTTGGGATTTTTACACTTTGTATGTATTTGGGCATTTAGGGAATTTTTATTTTGTATTACATTTTATTATTTTTTTTTTTTTTATTGTCCCACTCTGGGACTTGAACAAGTGAGCATTTGAGCGTAGGCTGACCCATGCACTGCTGGGTCCCAAAAAAAGCAGGCACTTGGGCAAGGCAGCCCTGCGGTCCTTCACCGTACCAAAAGGTTGCCATGGATAAGATTGGTACCCCCATACTCAGCAAACGGGGGTTAGGGCGTGATTGTCTGGTGGAGAGGTGGATGACCTTATTAGGTGCTGCATGTTTGACTAAGGTGCCTAAAAGGTTAAAAAGCCGGGATTGTGGCAAACCTGGCTGTAAGTTCAAAGGCTCAGCTGTCACGTACATGCCGGCCTCTTGCACAGTCTGTGTCTGTGCGATCCCCATGACGTTGGGGAATGTCATGGTGGCCAAAACAGAAGCTCACCATGACATTCCCCAACATCATGGTGGCTTATGGGGTTAATAAATGTATATTGGGGAATACCTAATATCCTGCCCCCAACTTACACACACATTGCAAAATGCATGAGGTATAATGGCCAACCAACTTTTTTTTAAATGACCATTAAAAATTCCTTAAAAATATGTTTAACATAAAAAATGGTTAAAAATTATACCATTTTATGGTGACACCATCATTTGAAGTTATCTCCTATAAAAGGTAATCGGTGTGGACCAGACTGCTAGAACCCCCACCATTCCCGAGAATGGGAGCCACAGCAATTTGCAGATTGCGGTGTTCATCTATATTCCATTCACTGTCAATGAGAGTGCAGTAGATAGCCAAGCTAAGATAGGGAGGGTAGCCACTTGGCTAGGGCACCACCCTGGCTATCAACCTGGGGAGGGCACCGTCCCAACCCTCAATAGCAATCAGCTGTTTGCATCTTAAAGATGTACATACTGATGATTACTGGACACAGGCAGCGCAATGTTACTACTGCCTGCACCCTCTCTGCACCATTGACATTGTTGGTGCCACCAGTATCATTATACTGCAGTGTCCTGGAGGAGAAGCGCAGGCTCAAGGAAATAGCTGCAGGGCACACAAGTAGCTCAATATACACTTTTTAAAATTTGCACTACCTATATACTGGGGGCATGTGCTGAGCTACCAATATACTGGTGGAATCTGCCTGGCTACCTATATACTGAGGGCATGTGCTTGGCTACCTATATACTTGAGGCATGTGCTGGACTACATATATACCGGGGGCATGTGTTGGGCTACATATATACTGGGTAGAATCTGCTGGGCTACCACTATACTGGAGGCATGTGTTGGGCTACATATATACTTTAGGAATGTGTTTGGCTACATTTGGTAACTACACCACCCAGAGAATTCATCAAGGTTTATATTGAGCTTTTTACCACCACACATTTAGAATGGTCAAATTGTGGCGGTTATACGTTCATTTAGCCCTAAAATTTATACATTTCCAAAATATAAAAAGAGAAAATCCACCATACAATTTGTTATGCAATTTCTCCTGAGTGCAGCGACCCCCCACATGTGGCCGTTACTTATTTTATGGGCGCACAGCGAGGCACAGAAGGAAAGGAGGGATCTGGAGCTGCCAGGATTTTGGTTTCATCATTGGTCCCTTTTGTAGGCTATAAAATTTTCGAGACAATACAATTACGGGGATACCAGACATGAATATTTTTTCTTACGTTTTACTAAATTTGCCAAATAAAACCCTAATGTGGGGAAAAATCTATCATTTGTTCACTGCAGTCTTCCAAGTGGCATAACATTTTTACTTTTTTGACTATGGAGCTGGTTGGTGGCTTGTTTACTTTGCAACAGTATCATTCTGAAGTACATATCTTTTTTTGATCACTTATTATTGCATTTTTTGTGGGATTAAATAGGTAAAAATCATAATTTTTGGCTGGTTTTTAACAGTTCTTCTTAACGGCGGTCATCGTGCGGGTTCAATAATGATTTACTTTTATTCTGCAATTGTTTTTATGGTGTTTTTTGTGTTTTATGCACCAAATAGCATAAATATCGCTACTTATTTTCTATTGGTCAGAACGGTTACGGTGCCATACCATTTATATCGTTTTTGGTTTATTTAGCATTGCTGTCTACTAAGCGGCTTAACTCCTTAAGGACGCAGCCATTTTATCGCGTTTTCAGGCAGATAGATTTATCACTTAAATAACTTGCAGAATAACATTTCCCATGTGTCTACTTTACATTTTCATAATTTTTTAAATGCCTGGATAATTTATTTTGATGTCACGCGGCTTACAAATCGAATATCAGTTTTCCGTTTTTTCAGAATTTACTATTTTGGGGATAATTTTTGTTTTTGATGAAATTTTAAATATTTAACATTAAGACCCCCTATATAATAAACCCATTTTCAAATCTGCACCCCTCAAACTATCAGAAACAACTTTGAGGAGGTTTGTTAACCCCTTGATATTAATTCAATCAAAATGGAGGTGAAATTTAGAATGGTCAAATTGTTCCGGTTATACGTTCATTTAGCCCTAAAATGTACACATTTCCAAAAGAGAAAACCCACCATACAATTTGTTATGCAATTTCTCCTGAGTACAGAGACCCCCCACATGTGGCCGTTACTTATTTTGTGGGCGCACAGCGAGTCACAGAAGGAAAGGAGGGATCTGGAGCTGCTGGGATTTTAGTTTCCTCATTGGCCCCTTTTGTAAGGTATAAAATGTTAGCTTTTTTCATTATTGGGGCCATGTGACAGAATTTTTTGTGGGATTAAATAGGTAAAAATCATAATTTTTGGCTGGTTTTTAACAGTTCTTTTTAACGGCGGTCATCGTGCGGGTTCAATAATGATTTACTTTTATTCT
>CM033647.1:24100774-24149186 GCA_019512145.1 Engystomops pustulosus
TTAACGGCGGTCATCGTGCGGGTTCAATAATGATTTACTTTTATTCTACGGTTGTTATGATGTATTGGCTATGTCAGCCTATGCACAGCTGGCACATGGCTCTGACCACGGCATTTAACGGGTTAAACACCCGCGATTGGAGCCCACTCTGACCACGGGTGTTACACTTGGATGTCAGCTACTGGCTGCAGCTGACTTCCAGTGTATCCCGATGCCAGTTCGGCTCAGATCTCAAGCTGGACCAGCATCAGCTCTGCGTCCAATATATCGGACTCTGAGCGTTAAGAGGTTAATATTGTTATTTTGTTGATTTGGCTAGTTGTACTTTTTATTGTTATCATGCACAGTTAAATGTGACTTTTACACTAAATGGGCACTCAGGGGACTTTTATTTTGTATTACATTTTTTTTAATTACATTTTTTTTGCACAATTTTTTTTGTCCCCCTCGGACTTGAATAAGTGATCATCTGATCATTTGTTCAAATTAATACATTGCTGTATTAGAACAGGCAGCCTATCATTGGACCCCAACGCCTCAATGTAGACAATCGGCACCGAGGTGAGTAACCACTTTAGGTGCTGCGGACATGTTTGACCGCGGTCTCTAAAGGGTTAAACAGCCAAGATCCCGGCTGTCACATACAGCCAGCCTCCTGCATGGATCGCACAGGCTCTGTGCAATCCACATGCCGTTAGAGAACGTCATGGTGGTTGAAACAGAAGCTCACCATGACGTTCCTCAGTGTCATGGCGGCTTAAGGGGTTAAAGAGTTTATCCAAGACATCATATTGATAGTTCTTCAATATCGATTGGAGCCCACTCTGACCATGGGTGTTACACTGGGATGTCAGCTACTGGCTGTAGCTGACTTCCAGTGTATCCCGATGCCAGTTCGGCTCAGATCTCAAGCTGGGCCAGCATCAGCTCTGCGTCCAATATATTGGACTCTGAGCGTTAAGAGGTTAATATTGTTATTTTGTTGATTTTTGCGGGGCAAGTTGTACTTTTTATTGTTATCATGCACAGTTAAATGTGACTTTTACACTAAATGGGGACTCAGGGGACTTTTATTTTGTATTACATTTTTTTTTATTAAATTTTTTTTGCACAATTTTTTTTGTCCCCCTCGGACTTGAACAAGGCAGCCATCATCGGCAGCCTATCATTGGACCCCAACGCCTCAATGTAGACAATCGGCACCGAGGTGAGTAACCCCTTTAGGTGCTGCGGACATGTTTGACCGCGGTCTCTAAAGGGTTAAACAGCCAAGATCCCGGCTGTCACATACAGCCAGCCTCCTGCATGGATCGCACAGGCTCTGTGCAATCCACATGCCGTTAGGGAACGTCATGGTGGTTGAAACAGAAGCTCACCATGACGTTCCTCAGTGTCATGGCGGCTTAATGGGTTAAAGAGTTTATCCAAGACATCATATTGATAGTTCTTCAATATTGGCTCAAAGGGTTCATAGTTTTTGGACACTTCTGCTAAACAGGATGACAGAGATGAAGTGCTTAGTAAGTATTGCTGTTTCCAGTGTAAATGGGAGCAGCACAAAGTCCCTTTGCAGATTCTCCCCTACTACTAATATTGGGATCCAGCATGGCTGCTTTACATAGAGATTAATTCTCATACAGAAAGACTAGATATGGGAAGGGTTAAACTTTTCAAGCTGGGTGTTGACAATGGTGGCCATTTTGGATCCAACTTTCTTTTAGTAGCGTCCCCCATGACGGCCCTACCTGGAAATTGACCCCTTGACCTCTACGCAGACAGGAAGCACCCCGGCATCTATATTCCAGTGTCTCCAGGTCGGGGAGCAAACTTTCTTCTCACTTCCTCCTCCATGGGAGACCCATGCTGCTCTCAGGTGTGGGTCTGACCCTTGCCCACATCTGCATCCAGTTGAGCACATCTTGGACATCATGTCTCACTCCATTCACCAGCAACTTGGTATATACAATGAGGGTAGAAGAGAAGGGCCACAATTTCTGACACAAAGTCAGAGGGGACCCACAATTTTTCAGTGTGGCCTAAACATGTACCGTATATACTCGAGTAAAGGCCAAGCAAAGTATAAGCAAAGGTACCTATTTTTACCACAAAAAAAACTGGTAACACCTATTGACTCTGCCCCAGCTCATAACCTGTACCCCCTGCCCCCAGTATATAGCCTGCAGCCCCTGCACCCAAGTATATAACCTGTAGCCACTGAGAAATGCCCAGCATGTAAGAGCATTGATGCTCTGGTTCTGGGTCCCACGTGCGGTGCTATTGCACGCACCATGATGTAAGCTGCTTGCTGACATCATAGTGCGTGCCGAAGGAGGCGCATACACTATAATGTCAGCAAGCAGCTGACGTCATGACGCGCAGGGATATATTTATGTGTAGGGTGTAGCGACTGCAGGGATATATTTATGTGTATGATATAGTGACTGCAGGGATATATTTATGTGTATAATATAGTGACTGCATGGATACATTTATGTATATAGTATAGTTACTGCAGGGATATATTTATGTGTACAGTATACAGTGACTGCAGGGATATATTTATTTGTATGGTATAGTGACTGCAGGGATATATTTATGTGTGCAGTATAGTGACTGCAAGTATATATTTATTTGTATGGTATAGTGACTGCAGGGATTTATTTATGTGTGCAGTATAGTGACTGCAGGGATATATTTATGTGTATAGTGACTTTGTAAGTGGGAACTGTATATTTTATAATTGTAACTCCAGACAAATTTTTTTTGGTCTCTGTGACAATTGAATTT
Organism: Engystomops pustulosus; assembly: GCA_019512145.1. Lineage (NCBI taxonomy): Eukaryota > Metazoa > Chordata > Amphibia > Anura > Leptodactylidae > Engystomops > Engystomops pustulosus. The sequence goes on from CM033647.1 coordinate 24,103,562, forward strand.
TAAAAATGTTGGAATGCCGTAAGAACCCGGATTAACAATAAAGCTTAATTACAGACACATCTGATAACTGTTATAGCTGATTATTGTAGCCTAGGGCTAAAGTACAGTAAATTACTAATTACCAAAGGTCCATTTGTAACTAGCGGTCGTCTGTAAGTTAGGTGTTCTTAAGTAGGGGACCGCCTATACTGTCACAAGTTTGTTATATTTTAATACATTAAAAACAAAATTTACATTTGTTGAAAAGAAGTTGCTGTTGTGCCATATTCTGATATCCATATCTTTTTTCTGCCTCTGTGAATAATGTGTTATTTTACGCGAGATGAGCTGACGTTTTTATATTGCTACCATTTTGGGTACTGTATGACCTTTTGATCGGTTTTTATCCAATGAAAATGTGACATCAGATTTTTTTCTCTGTTACAAAGTTCACCATATGGGATAGTAACATATTTTAATAGACCAGTCACTGGGGCACAGGGGACAATTAACATATTTATTATTTCAGGGGACCAATCCCAACTTCTGTCATTTGGTGTTAAATCATTAGTGCAAATTAATAGGAGGCAATGTATTTATGTAACCTCATCTTTACAAACATCTGCTACCCAAGCTTCCTCTCTCCTTACAACATGTTTCCCCCTCTCCTCACACAGCCCCCATGTTTCCCCCTCTCCTCACACAGCATCCCATATTTCCCCCTCTCCTCACACAGCCCCCATGTTTCCTCCTCTCCTCACACAGCCCCCCATGTTATTTCCTCTCCTCACACAGACCCCCCATGTTATTTCCTCTCCTCACACAGCCCTCCATGTTTCCCCCTCTCCTCACACAACCCTCCATGTTTCCCTCTCTCCTCACATAGCCCCCATGTTTTCCCCCTTTTTTTATTAGTTACTCCCCCATGTTTCCTCCTCTCCTCACACAGACCTCCTTACTCATTCACACAGCACCCATGTTTTCCCCCTTTTTTAATTAGTTACCCCCATGTTCTCCTCTACATTAAGTGATCCCCCCATGTTATGCTTTCTATTCAGTGTGCCCCCCTTCATTCAGTGAGCCCCCTTTATGTCTGCTCCCGCATGCCCTCCTCTTCATTCAGAGAGCCCCCATGTACTCCTTTTCATTCAGTAAGCCCCCCATTTAGTGAGCCCCCCTTTATGTTCGCTCCCTCATGCCCCCAATGCCCTCCTCTTCATTCAGTGCGCCCTCCTTATGTTCTCCTTCCCTTTTCTTTCAGTTATTCCCTCACTGTGTCTCCCTCTTCCCCCTCCTCACCCCACAGTCAGTAGCCACTTATCTTCTACAGGCTGATACATGGCTTTTCCCTGCAGGTAATGTGATCACAACATCATCACACGTCCTGCAAAGAAATGTAGTGAAACTGACCCAGGGAGGCGAGGCAGAGGTAGTCAGCACTAGAACCCAAACATCATCCAGCGGGAGGGAAGGGGGCGCCGCCTGAAGTGATTTTCTTAAATCGCCTCATCGGTGGTGCGCATGCATACAGTAACTGCCAGCTCAAGTGTTGTTGCCCTTTCCTGTTTGAGCAGTGAGAAATATGGCTAGGGTTACCCTCTCCAGACTCTCCACAGGGGTAATTGCTATAATATATGTCCAGTCATTCCCAGTGGATAAAATCTATGTCTGCTGTCAGGTCACTCTTACAGCTCCTTATAGCTGAGTAGAGGTAGTGTACAAGATAGGTTCTGTAGGTTTGTTCTTAAGTTGAATTTGTATGTAAGTCGTAGCTGTATATTTTATAATTGTAACTCCAGATAAAAATTATGTCTCTGTGACAATTGGTTTTTAAACATGTTGAGTTGTCATCAGAACCAGAGGATACCAACATCCAGAGGGCAGTTTATAATTAGGGGTCATCTGTAAGTCCGGTGTTCTAAAGTAAGAGTATCACTACACCCCTGGATATATCCAGCTGATCCGTAAGCTCTACTTATCATACCCAACATAAACATCCTCCCTGGAGTTACATGCAAAGACCCAGTGTTCAGTAAAAGCACGAACACAGGGGGCATCCATCGGGGCTCTCCACATTTGTTTTTGCAAAGGTTCCAAATAGTAGGAATCATAATTGGAAGCATTCATGGTACAACCCCTTTAATGATTTTCTCCAATCTGAGTTTATTTTTCCAAATATTTACTAACACTGGTAAGACCAAAAATATAAAAAAAAGATAAAACATATTTTACCTTAGAACCAGTATTAATGTATATAATATATGGAAGTTTGACCTCATGTTGGTGGGAGGAGGTAATGGGTTTTCTTTATCACGGATGAATGATGTTGCCATCTTGAAGACATATTTTGCCAAATACAAGCAAAAACTGGGAAAAAAGCCACTATCAACCCACCGAAATAATAAATAATAGAGAAACACTAATACAAAGCATAGAGAATTGACAGTGGAGATGTCATTTTGGATCTTGATGAAGGGTCTGCTTGGTCCTTCGGTCCACTTTTCTGGACCAGGTAATGGTAGTGCATATCATATGGTATGTGCACACACGCAGATTGCTAGTCGCACATGGTTGCTTGTTGGGTCCACGTTTACCTCTGTGAAAGGGAGTTCGTTCATAAATAACAGGTTGTACAAGATAACAAATGTTTCCTAAATCAGTAGTACATGTGACCACAAGAAAATGTTCCATGTCCTCTTTTTTCATCCTCCTCTTTCACTTTCTGCTTAATTCTGTCTTGCTAGCAATGTAGACCGAAGCCTGTCGACAGGAATGTCATTTTTAGCTGGTGACAGGTTTCAATAGTCTATGCTATGCTGATTTTAAAATAAGCCTAAGCATGTGTGTGCCTGTATCAGTCTCCTCTCCTCCACAATCACACAGCTCCCTCCCCCTCCCCACTTTCTCTCATGTACATTTAGCAGGCAGGGGAGGGAAGAGGATGGTGTAGAGGAGAGGAAGAATGTATGAGGAAGCACAGGCACACACAGGCTGCAGACCCTCCGCGGGACTCACCACACTCTCCTGGCAGGGAACCAGGTAATGTGAATTAAACTTTTATAAACCACTGAAAGGGTTCAGAATGCTGACAAAGACATTTTTCAAATCAGCAGAACTGAGGCTATTGGAACCTGTCACCAGATAAAAAAAATGATGACTTAAGGACTTGCAGCCTTCCAACGGATGCCTCCATAACTCGGTCCAGTTTGCTGGCAGGGAGCCATGTATACTTTTATATACTTTTAAAAAGCAGATTGGGAATTAATATTAAAAGGGCTATCAGAACATGTCATTAGGTGAAAATGTGAAATCCTGAGGACAGGTTCCCTTTTCAGAAAGTGTGTAAACACACTAAATACTGATACTCTACAAAGTTTTTTGAAATGTTAGATACACTTTGAAATATTTCTTTAGACCTATGTGGATACACTCACATATTCAGTGGCACATCCTAGAGATTGTTCAATGAAACCACAACACCGGGAGACTTTCATCAGCTCCCAGAACAGTAAATGTGGAATAAAAACATATGTTTCTAAAAAACATAAGATAAATATGTCAAAGCCATCTTTATCAAACACAATGACATTTAAAAAAACTTTAGCTAATCTTTCTTTTTTTCTCTTGAGAGTCGCTATTCCTGTGCACATTGATTTTCTGCATAACAACCAGGACAAGGACCGATTGAGTCCCCAAAATCAACACTGCAGAGGAATTGCTTACAATAAGTTATTATTAGCTTATTATAAAATACTGCTGTCTTTTAGATACAGTTTCCATTGATGGGGAACACTTATGTTAACCCTTTTGGACAATCAGCTTGGTCATATAGACAGTAACACAGCGCTACAATGTTTATTACATGCAGAGCTAAGTATCAGAGGGATGAGTACTCAGGGTTTCAAGTCTGAGCCCCTAACGTTTAGAACTACGTGTGTGATGAACGGTTATTTGTTTACATCTGATTCCTTCATATGGCCTATGATGCGCGGATGTGGCGGATTACATCCCAGGCTATTACGATGATCTGTAACACATATCACTTACTACATGAAGTAACATGGTCATAATACTTGTCAAACCTTAAGGATGGGGATATCCTGGTAGCCTTAAGAAGAGTGGCATTGTTTCATTGTAACATCACATTTGTACAGGGGTTCCACAAAATCTTGCTGTGCAAAGAATAAATAAACTTGCTAGCAACATAAGAGTAAGGACCAAAATGACCAAATATGATACTGAAAATGAGACAGTCATGTTTCATCTGCCACATCCAAAAGCAGCGAGTCCCCCTTACAAAAAAAGAAACAAAAAACATGACAACATCATGTGGTGCCACTCGTGGTCTGGCAGTGTCTAACCACCTATAAGGAGTCTTTTTTTGTTATGAGAACCGGGTGGTCCGCAAAATGTTCCAGTGTCCATTCTTCATGGACCAAGTCCATGAAAGGTTGTGGCTCTAGGCATTCAAGTTGCTTGCAGAAGCTCCCACTGCTGGCTGGTTAGATCCGACTGGCAAGGGTTAATCAGGACCCTGGAGGAATGAGTATCCAAACACATTGCGCTGCTCAGATGCTGAAAGAAGTGTCCTTTCAACTTCCATTTCTGCAAAATACATGACATCGGAATCAAAGTCAATACAGTTGTAATGGCCCTTACAAAATAAATCACTTATATTATATTGCACCAGTCCATAGAGCCTGATCACTATGTCTATAACTGGTTATTCAGCTGAATATTATCTGCCTGGTAAGGGAGGATTTATTTGTTTACCAATTATAACTGTTTAATTAATGTCAATACTTCCCCGAGGTTCCTAATTGGTGGAATCCTGGAACACCACCCAGAACTCCTCCTGAGAGGACACAAAGCCTGCAGACAGCAGCCTGCTGCCTCTCACCTGAGGGTAATCCCTCTCCATCAGGCCTGCTGCAGCCCTGTACCTATACAGTGTCTGCCCTTACCTTGCTGCCCAAGTAGCTTCTATCTTCTCCAGCCCCAAGTGCCTGAATCTGGGATGTGAACTTTCTTTACCAGACTGCGTCCAACAAGCTCCCTCAGATGTTGGCAGATATGACCTCAGCCTACTACTGTTGCTGCATTGAAGTCTTGGAATAGAAAGACTATAAGTTTGATGTTCCACATCTTGTCTCCACGTGTGATCACTGACTGCCACTAACATCACGGCCCCCACACTACTATTTACCCGGGAATTCCTACATCACACATACACTAGGAGTGGCCCAGGGGGAGCCTTCATCCTATTGCTGCCTTCTCCTCTTCTTGCATCCCCTCGCTGGACCGGCCCAGTGTGGATGAGGCCTGTTCCATCTGGACCAAGCCACCATGACAAGTCTAGCACTAGGCTGTGCTAAAGCCAGCCACTCAGGTACTAGGGGGATCCAGTTGCTCCCAAGCCATTAGGTGGGAGGACATAGCACAGTGTTCTAGTAAGGCTTCCGTAACTCACTTTATAGCAGTTTTTGTGTGTCAGAAATTTTACAAGCCATAGAAAATTCTGTATAAACTGCATATTCAGCAGTATAATGCTAAATTTGTCTATAATGCTAACTTTTGGTCCCAACTACTCTTTTTCTGAAATAATAAAAGTTATTACAGGTGATATATACAAGGTGCCAGATTTTAGGTCATTATTATATATTGATACTTCTGGGGTCAAAGGTGGTTTAAATGTTTTCAGTTACCCTCCAATCCAAAGTAAAAATTTAACCTTCTATAGTCAATGACAACTAATACACCTGGCGCTCCATTGTCCATTCTGCGCCCTCTTTCCAGGTCAGATACTATGCAAAGTGTGCAAATCCAACACACTTCCTCCTGGGTAGATTGAGGCGGGGTAGATCCTGCTTTGTAATAGTTGATGCTATAACCCTCCTTCATGCAGGTGGTGCTGCCCTGAGGTAAACAGCTCAACTTACTGCATAACAGGTGAATCCTTGCATTTTATGGTATCAGCCAGTGAATCTATGAGGATTCACAGTGGTGCACATATAAGACAATTTTTCAGGGTCTGGATATAAGCTCTTATGAAAGCAAGTCATGACCTTTACAGAACCAGCCTGGCATTGATATCAGAACTTCACGACCACAGCTAGTAGTTGTTATTCCTCATCAAAGTCAGATGAGATGTCATTGGGTCCCTCATACTGAGTGCCGGGCCCATCTTCCCAGACAATAAAGCATCTGTCATCAATGAGATCACGTAATGTGGCAGATGGAGCACTTGTTTGACATTTCATAGGATGTTCTTTTTCAGAACCATCAGAACTTTTGGAATGAAAATAAGACAAAGAAGAGCCAAATGCCAACATTTGACAGAAATGTCTCTGGGCAATCTGCTGCTGGACAGACATCATGTGTGGCGTGGTGAGAAATCGCCACTTATCAAGCAGAACCGTACATCTGCTCATCGTGACTGACCACTGTCATATCAATTAAAGAAAGAACTAAATGTTCTATTGAGTTAAAGCATAAAATTGTAATATAAAGAATTTACATGGTGCGTGGGATGACCTTACTGGTTATGTTGTGCAGACTTGCACAGAAGTGTAGTATGCAGAGTATTGTATGAGTGATCAAACCCCTGGGAGAAGGGACTTTAAAAAATAAAACGGGTAAGAAATGTCTTTAAAAAAAAAATGTAAAAATTGAACACAGAAATTTAATAAAATGACCACAATGCACAATATTTAAAATTTGGGGTAAAATGGTTAAAGAAAATTAAGTAAAAGTGATCAAACATCCTACCAATAACGGACCTAACAAAAACCTGACAAAATGTTTGCAATAATGACCCCTTACCGCAGCTTTGCACACAAACATTGTTACCAGTATAACATGTGTACTCTATGTGATATAACGGTACCTGTGTGACATCACATGACCAGGTATATAACGAGCCGTACACCTGTGTGACATCACATGACCAGGAATATAATGAGTTGTGCACCTGTGTGACATCACATGACCAGGAATATAATGAGTTGTGTACCTGTGTGACATCACATGACCAGGCATATAACGAGCCGTACACCTGTGTGACATCACATGACCAGGGATATAACGAGCCGTGCACCTGTGTGACATAACATGACCAGGAATATAATGAGTTGTGCACCTGTGTGACATCACATGACCAGGGATATAACGAGCTGTTCACCTGTGTTACATCACATGACCAGGGATATAACGAGCCATGCACATGTGTGACATCACATGAGCAGGGATGTACAACGGTCTGTGCACCTGTATGTCATCACATGACCAGGGACATAACGAGCCGTGCACCTGTGTGACATCACATGACCATGTACCGGATATTAGAAATTATATAACACAAGTCAGAATATTTCCAATTGCCCATGGCAACCAATCACAGCTCCCCTTTAAAATATTCATGAGCACTGGTGAAATGAAAGCTGAGCTGTGATTGGTTGCCATGGGCAACTGGAAATATTCTGACTTTCAGACTGCTTGATAAATCTGCCCCAATGTGTGCTTATTGCAGCACCATGAACTAATAAATGTGGACCATCACCTCTGTGAATGCAAAAATAAAAAGTTGTGCCTTGTAGGAAGCGGGAAGTATAAAGTGGAAATACTAAAGGAATTAAAATCTCAGCCTAAGGCTACATACTGACTTTTCGAACTAAGACTCATTATTTTTTAACATCACATAATTTTAGGCCGAAAATTTGCTGCTTCACAAGATGTCTTTTTATTCGGAGGACTGTATTTTCAATCCACAGCTCCAAATTCCCTAGACACGGAGTAATGATCCCATGCTGGCTGCCCGCAGGTACCACTAGAATAAGATATACTGTTCTACCTACATTACACATGTAAGTCTTCAGGACAGGCAGTCCTGGAGCGCCCTCTAGTGGCGTCAATATGTATTCCGTTTAATCCATTTATGTATGGGGGATTTAAAGCTCTTTATTCAGAAAAAGGCTCTATTCCTGCCATAAAAATATTTTGAGAAATTAATCTCCAAAGACATATTCTCCACTAGAAGACACACATACCTCCATAACATACAGCCCGGGGGAATATGCTGTGATTATATACTGTGTTGTGTTTCTATATAGGTTTAAGGAATATCTCAGTGTGTGATATATATACATTAAGCATATATATCACAAACAGAGATATTCCTTAAACTTATATAGAAACACAACACAATATATAATCACAGCATATTATATATATATATATATATATATATATATACATACATATATATATACATATATACATACATATATACACATATATACATACATATATATACATATATATATATATATATATACATATACACATACATAAATACATACACATACATAGATACATACATATACACATACATACATATATATATATATAATATATGTGATAATATATCTACATAAAAGTCCACTAGAATGTCACACGGGTTTTGATATTGGCAATATTATTATTATATAATTGTGAGTGATCACTTTCTTTGTTGTGTCTATTTATCTTGCACCAAAGTAAGTTAATGGAGTCTTTGTATTAGGATAGTTCAGATGGCGATTTTGTTCAAACAAGCCTGGTCTGTGTTCCACCTTACTTAAAGCTTAGCTAAACTTTTAACAAATAGATGATTAGTGCCGATGAAAATAGTAAACTTTGTAATATACTTTCTTAAAGAAATTTGCTCCTGTCTTTTTCCCCTTCCTTTCCTCCTTCTTTAAGAAGTTTGTGTGAGTCATATTTTTGTCTTCTGACAGCTGAGAGGTAAAGGAACCTGATTGAGTGTGAAGTAAGTTAAGTATCATGGAAAATATTCTCTAGTTATGGAAAGAGTTAATCTTTAGCCTCATTATCTTTCTGGTGGATGGAGCTGGGCATACTTTCAGATACACTGCTCACTACAGGAGAAAGAGCAGAAACAAGGCACAGACAAGTGTTTTACTTAATGAAGTATATTACAGGCAGTCCCCGGGTTACGTACAAGATAGGTTCAGTAGGTTTGTTCTTAAGTTGAATTTGTATGTAAGTCGAAACTATATTTTACAATTGTTCCTCCAGACAAATTTTTTTTTGGTCTCTGTGACAATTGGATTTTAAAAATGTTAGATTGTCATAAGAACCAGGAATAACAATAAATCTTAATTGCAGACACCTGTGATAACTGTTGCAGCTGTTTATTGTAGCCTAAGGCTAAAGTACAGTAAATTACCAATTACCAGAGGTCCGCTGGTAATTACGGTTCGTCTGTAAGTTGGGTGTTCTTACAAAGGGGACCGCCTGTACAAAGCTTACTGTTATCACCTGCTCTATTTATTTTTTAAATAAAACCCAGTAAAGCTGAACTGACATGATACACACTGTCCAGATAAATTGGGTGCAGGCCGCTGAATTTGGAACACAGACTAAACTCATAAACATGTACAAGGAGCCTAGCTGAGCTTATACAGGCGGTCCCCTACTTAAGGACACCCGACTTACAGACAACCCATAGTTACAGATGGACCCCTCTGCCCACTGTGACCTCTGGAGAAGTCTCTGGATGTTTTACTATAGTCCCAGACTGCAATGATCAGCTGTAAAGTGTCTGTAATGAAGTTTTATTGATAATCCTTGGTCCAATTACAGAAAAAATTGTGAAACTCCAATTGTCACTGGGGCAAAAGAAAAAAAATTGTCTAGAACTTCAATGATAAAATATACAGTTTTAACTTACATACAAATTCAACTTAAGAACAAACCTCCGGACCCTATCTTGTATGTAACCCGGGGACTGCCTGTAGTTAATTTATGGAGTTGAATCGTACTATTAGATTTCACTGAAGAATTTGCAGCATTAGGGCCCCATACTGACGAATGTATGGCGGGCATTGATGTGACCACATCACCGCCCTATAGATGTCTATGGCTCCTGGTTATGGTGCAGTAAGCACACGGGGTCTCACTTCTCAGTTATGGAGCCAGTTGGCTGCATAAAAATATAGGACAAGTCCTATAATTTGTTGTATCATGGCGCCGACCTCTCGGCTTTCAATGGAGCTCAACCCTCCTCCCTCATACACCCGGCTGTATGCATTTGTGTGCAGGAGGCCTAACATACTGCTGCAGGAATTAGGAAATAATATATATATATATATATATATATATATATATATATATATATATATATTATATATACACACACACCGTATATATGGATTTTTTTGTTTAAATTAAATCCATTTACTGTGTTGTGACTGTAAATCACTGTGGATATGCCACCATTCTGTACCTGTAGCCATCACTTCCCAGGGGTCTCTTAAGAAAGGTCAGGAGCACAGCCAATATAGGTGAACCGCCTCCTACTAGCATACGTCTTAATAGTGCAAGAGGTTGTCCTAAGGGTAGAACTCAATGGGACAAATCCCATTAAAGCCAATTAGCGTAAGGTTATTGATGGAAATGATGGAATTTTTACTTCGAATCCCTCCATATCAGTTATGATCTTTCTGGAGCATTACATCCATGATCCACAAGCATTAATATGCTGTCATATCTCATTATGAGGTTATTGCCATGTTGTACACTAATGTTATACTCATAGTTACCTGTCTGCTGTCTTTTTGGTTGCAAGGTTCAAGCATGACCAAAGCTCCGGTAGAAAATGATGTGATGGACAGGCATTTATCTTGCTGTCGGATTAACGTGTCAGTGAGCACCCACTCCTGGAATAGAAGCAGCCAAGGCATGAATACGACTTTCTTTGCAGACACTGAAGTGGCACCCTCACCAGCACCCACTTCGCTTACCTGTGTAGCTGGAGCAGTGCTTGCTGTCCCCTTGCAGCTGCCGACCCCAGCCAGAGTATTCCCTGCGGTGTCTGGTCCCTGAGACTCCAAACAGTTTCCTCCCTGCTTTATTATTCCTGTGATCACTTCCTTCTCAGGGATCCTAGTGGAAAATAATATGTTTAATCCCATGTATTTGTGAAATTAAAACAAATTATATTCCCTTTAATATCTGTATTATAGTATACAGCAGAATATGAAAGTATGCTTAGATTTCTACTGCACCCATCAATACTTGGGTTCCCATACATCAGAATATCCATTCATATTTCATGCAACATGGTAGCGAAATTCCAGAGGGGAACTGATTCCAGAAATTATCCGATTGTTCTCCATGGGATTGTGTCTCCCACCAGACACATTGGGGGTAATTTACTAAGGGGCCGATTCGCGGTTTCCCGACGTGTTACCCGAATATTTCCGATTTTCCCTGTATTGGGGGGCATGGCCGAACGAAAACGCGACGGATACGAAAAAACCGCCGCATTTTTTTAAAAAAATGTGTCGTGAAATTTGCACTTACCTTCACCAGGTATAGGCCGGTGAATGTCAGGGCATTCCAGCGGGCCTCGGTGGACTTCAGCGCAGCAGCGACATCTGGTGGACGGCGGAGGAACTACCTTAGTGAATCGCCGGAAGACCCAAATCCACCGCAGAGAACACGCCGCTGGCTCGCGAATGGGCCGGCAAGTTTCGCAACACATTTTTTAAAAAAAATGCTGCGTTTTTTCCGAATCCGGCGGGTTTTCGTTCGGCCACACCCCCAATTTCCATCGTGTGCATACCAGCGCCGATGCGCCAAAATTCGATCGCGTGCGCCAAAATCCCGGGGGAATACAGGGAAAATCGGCGCAAGTCGGAAATATTCGGGTAACACGTCGGGAAAACGCGAATCGGGCCCTTAGTAAATGACCCCCATTGGTTGTGGTTGACTCCACCTTTTGGTTGACATTGAGCACGACAAAACCACGCCGCTTTCCACTGGCCTAAACTTAGATTTTGACAGAACATTCTTAGTGGAAATACGGTAAATCAGAGTTGTTGTCTTCATGGAGACTGTAATGCAGGGCATGGAGTCTACAACAATAAAGTTAATCTAATGTAATCTAATCAATTATACGTCTGTGCCACAATTTCGCTTCTTTTCCAACACTCACAACTTTTTTTTCCGCTCAATTTGGGTGCAGCTCTTCAGTCACTTATCCTGTACTTTTAGTTTTTTTTTCTCAAATATTAAGTCCCTGGCCGCATCTGCCATGAGGTGGAATGAACTCCCCGCCTCAGGCGGCAGATTGCGGACCCTTGTATGAGGCGGAGGATTGTTGCCGGTAGTACGAACTTGCCAAATGCTGGCAAGCCCGCACTACCTGAAAGGTCCCTTTAAGGGAATCATGCACGTCGGCCTGAGTCCCTACAGACAGCATGGCTGCTGGCGCCAGAAGAAGAGGACGAGGAGCTGCAGGAGATTGCCAGGTTCTGGAGGTACCAGGTTTATTATATTTTGGGGGGTCCTATATGATACTATAGGAGAGTCTGTGTATATCCTAAGTGGGGGAGGCTGTATATATCCATAGGGGGAGAGGCTGTGTATATCCTAAGGCAGTAGAGGCTAGATATATCCTATGGGGGGAGGCTGTGTATATCCTAAGGGGGAGAGGCTGTGTATATCCTAAGGGGGAGAGGCTGTGTATATTCTAAGGCAGTAGAGGCTAGATATATCCTATGGGGGGAGGCTGTGTGTATCCTAAGGGGGGAGGCTGTGTGGTATATTTCTAAGGGGGGAGGCTAGATCGTAATATTAAAGAGGAGGAGAAGGCTATGTTGTGTGATTTTAAGAAGGGCATGCGAGGCAGTGTACACATTCCCAAGCGGGTAGAGTCTGCTGTATATCCTAAGGGGATAGGCTGTGTATTATCCTCGGGGGAGAGAGGCCTGTGTATATCCTAATGGGAGAGGGCTGTGTATAAAATCACGAAATGTTTCCATTTTTAATTTTCTCCTCAGGCAGCAAAAAAAACTAGAATCGGCCCTGAGCCACAAGCTACGAATTTTCTAAACCCCTTCATAGATGTGGATGGTCATATGGTGACGTTCATTAGTTCATAATAGAGTGACACAAAACATATTTAGGCGTGTGTGCCGCAATATAAAAAATTACAATTGCAAATCATCATTAAAACCAGGCACCAAAAATAATAAATACCACCCCATGATGTCCTGAGTACCCTGCTGTATCTTACTTCATTCGGGGGTGACATTTGGAGATCAAACCCACTGCGAAGTTTTACAGACTCAGTTCTTTTAGCTCCAGATGTTGTTGACACACTACAAAGAGAAAGGAGTCAATTTGATGATCAATTAGAGTGTTAGATTTTCCATTTTCAGATAAGAATACCTTGTATCACCTCTAGAAAACCACACCCAAACCTTGCATCTGCCTTATGAATACAGTGAATTAAAAGCTACCAAACATTTGGCTGGTACAAACAAGACAATTGCCTGCAGCCATCCACAAAGGGGGTGACTCAGCTACAAAAGGGATTACTACACTTTTTTATAAAATTCATGGAAGTGTGTTAAAACAATCTAGCATGTCACAACTGAGCCACGTACCCGGTCGGTAAGTGCTACACGAAAAGTGCTCAATGAATGTCACCACAGAAGTACAAACACTCCAGACCAGGGCCCTAATAGCGGCCGCATTTTTGCCGAGTTAGTTGGTAGTTATAGATGGTGGATTAAAATGATCTCAAAACATTGGGTCTATAGGAACTAATGGTCAGTCGCGACGCGATTTTCCGTAGGGTTCCCGACGACTCAGTTTTGACGCTGAATTGCCAGGGATGATTTGGCGCACGCAGATCCGGCGCATCGGATTTTTCGCCATCGCGTGCCGGCTTGCACACGACAGAAATTCGGGGGGAGGTCGTCGGACAAAAACGAATGATTCGGAACAACGCGCTGATTTAACAATTAGAAATGGGTCGCAAGACACCGCACCTACAAGTAACGGCCAAGACCGGAAGGTGAACTCCGGCAGGACCTTGGTGCAGAAGAAGATGATGCCCTGCAGGAACTCGGGCGCCCCACGACCTTAGTGAATCGCGAAGCGGGACCGGCTATCCTTGTCAGAGCAAAGACACACGGGATCGAACGACAGGACGGGCGTAGAAAGCTTCCCCAAATATTTTGAAATAATGCAGGAGGTAGGTGTGCACAAAGTATATTAGGCAGAATTCAATGCTATTAAAGAAGACTTGCATGTCAGAAGTGGCTGCCTTTGGCAAATGTCCCAAGCCTGTTTAATTAACAAATCCACTCCAATTGGCAGAGGAGTAAGTTTGTTGCCCCCTGCTTTGCCAATTTGTGGGATGGTGTGTTTGTGTTAGAGAGGGTTTGTTGCCCCCAGGCCAAAAAATGATACTAATGCGAACTCTATTTAGTTTATATATTGCTGGGGCGGCAACTATATATAATGGGTCCATAGATGTGGCCAATTGAAGGGTACCAGTGCAGTTCATGACGATGGCTGTTGCCTAATTTGCTTAAAGGGGGAACTGTCATCAGAAATGGGCCTAATAAACCACTACCAGTATTTTGTCAAGCAGCTTAACAGCTTCTAGATGTTTCTTTCATGGGCCAGTGTGGTGGCATCATCCACAAAATCAACTTTCAAGTGAGATGTTAATTAACTCAAGTCAAGGGGGCGGGGAGATCAAGCTAAAGTTCAAGCTATTCCTCATCCGAACGCCTCCAACATGTTAGTGAAAAATGATGCCCAGACTTCAGGGAGATCTGATCGATATGTGTCCCTGAATGAGGACATATATTTACAGTGAAGGGGGGCAGGGAAAGCTTAAAATCTGGCAGTGTTGTTAAACTCTCCACCTCCTTACTTCATAAAACCCATTCACATCTCATTCAAAGTTGAGTTAGGATGATGCCACACACCAGGCATGAAAGGAACAGGGATTAGAAGCTGTCAGCTGCTCGAAAACAGGCTGGTGCGTGGTTTATCTAGTCAATGTCGTGAAAGGATTCCCTTTAAAATGGGCGGAGAGCCTTGGGAGCCTTTTGCTTTGTTGATTCCTTAAACGGAGATGGTCTGGCAAGGTAATAATCCAACAAAGCTGATCCGCTCTATAAAACAGCTCTTCTGCGTGAACCCAGAGAACACGGTAAGCCCAGACAATTATTTATACCACTAATATATTCCTTAAATTCAAGTATTGCCCATATGGTCTCCTACACTACACGCCTACACCCAAGATCTCATTTCATGTAAACAGAGAGTGCTGACATTTCAGGAAGGAAAAACAAAAATGCCTGTAGGGTTTCTTCCAAAAACTATGTTATCTATAATCAAAAAACTTACCTTCCAAATGATTTTCCTATAGCCAGAAGGCCGAGATGCGAGCTAATAATACTTGCTTATTATTTCATCCATCCAAACTCAGCTGTGCCGTTTGGTGTTCTAAAAGGTCTTGAGAGAATGCAACTATTATAAACAGGGATAATAAATACAATGTAAACCTGTTATTTGCGTACAGACAGCAATATAAAAAGAAGCAACTCGCAGATATCCAAATAATACAGCCATTAGAATCTGCTTTATTTGGTGGGCGCTTCTGGGTGGGGGAAAGTGTACATTAAAAGAGTAGTAGAAGAATTGTCTTTCAGACCTCACACACATGATTTCGGGCTGTCTTGCTTGAATATGGCAAACTAAAACATGAATTGAATATGGAGGACAGAGAAAATAAAAGCAAAAGTTACAATCTGTGCAAGCCACACGATGTCACCAAAATACGAGCAGAAAAGGATATTGTAAACTAGTGTCATGATCTGCAGGCAGCAGGTATTAGAGCAAGTGGGCCTGAGCCAAATTGTACTAGTGTCCTATCTGGGTAGCATGTTTATAGAGCAAGGGTGAACTGGAAAATTGTAATAGTGTACTACTCTGCAGGTATGCAAGCATGTTATACGAGCACGAGGAAGAGCCCTGAGCAGATTTAGTATTGTACCTTCCTTGCAGGCCAGCCATGTTTATAGATCAGTGAGCCGAGTCTGAGCACAGTGTACATGGTGTCCTATCTGTAGGCAGCATTTTATAGAGCAGGAGGAGCCGAGCAGATTGTACACAGTGTCCTATCTGCAGACAGCACATTGTAGAGCAGGAGGAGCAGAACATATCATACATAGTGTCCTAACTGCCAGCAGCATGTTATAGAGCAGGAGGAGCTGAGCAGATTGTACTTAGTGTTCCATCTACAGGCAGCATAATATAGAGCAGGAGGAGCTGAGCGGTTCGTAGATAGTGTCCTATCTACAGGTAGCATGTTATAGAGCAAGAGAAGCTGAGCAAATTGAACATAGTGTCATATCTGCAGGCAGCATGTTATAGAGCAAGAGGAGCTGAGCAGATTGTCCATAGTGTCCTATCTGCAGGCTGCATGTTGTAGAGCAAGAGGAGCTAGAAGGTTGTACATAGTGTTACATAATGTTCTATCTGCAGGTAGCAGATCTATACATAGTTTTGTACAAAAGGTATTAGTTTAACTTGTTGCTTATCAATTTATATCTCTTTTCACATTATACTAAACAGAATGGAACTGAAGCCAGACAACTTTTTCTTTTCACCTCCCCCATTGCACTACACATCTATACATGGCTGATCTAAAAAATTATTTATATAAGTGGAAACAAAAAGCTGGACGTGGTTTCCTTTTGTAAACGATTGTTGCCATTTCTTGGAACAGACCATCATTACATTGCAGATTTTACTTGTTATGCTAAGACATAACTCAGATTCAATTGATCAGCAAATGGATTTGCAGATTTTGGCATCTGGATCTGCCAGTATCCTCGCTGCCATCAGCATCTAACCATTAATAACATTTCATTACGCCGTTTATGGATTTTTCCATCTAGTTTTTATAAAACAGACATCTGTTTCACTGACAATTATTTTCTAGGTGTGACATCACTTATATCAATTGTGTTTTACTGATCAATAGTCTTCTACAGTAAGAATATTCTAACGTATACAGCACTAGCCAAATATATCATCCATAGGTAATATAGTAACACTATAAAAGTGACTGCAGTTTAAAAATTTCTGCTAAAAATGTAATATCTGAATTTTCTTAAAGGGGATGTCCAGTCATGTGAGTCGCAACTTCTTCTGTTTTGCTTTTGGGCTATGTTGATCTTGCCTAAGAAAAATAATCAGAGGCTGGAGACCACAGGCACAAGTTTAGTTGTTCATCACTATACACAGGAATCAATCTGATAGGTTATTGTCCGACCACTGTGTTCCCATAGACATTCAATGGAGCCAATGTTAGACTGGGATACCCCAGGCCCACCAGGTAAAATGATTCTTCATTATTCATTAGTAATAAGACACAACTAGGGTCCAAATTATGGTAGGTTGTTTTCTGGTGTATCTCCTGGGTTGTGTACTTGGTCATAGCCAAAGTGGATCCTCTTTTGGGCCAGTCTTATAGCTAGTGGAGCAGCAGGAAGCATGTTTGACCTGCTACTCCACTGTTTTTGTGATCAGTGGTGCTCTAATGCAGGGACCCCCTCATTAGATTGTTATCCCCTATCCCAGTGGTGGCGAACCTATGGCACTGGTGCCAGAAGTGGCACTCAGAGCCCTCTCAGCCCTCTCCATGTTTAGCATTATTTTCCTGGTATACCTGCAGGAAGAGAGAGGTGGTGTGGACAGGGTCAGGTTATCATTGGAGCTCCTTCTGTGCGACCCCTGAATCCTACTGTTTCGTGAACTGTCAAGGGAAGCTCCAGCGACAACTCAAATTTCCTCTCCTTCTGACAAAGATATTGGTGCCCTTAGGCCCATTGAGAGCTGATGGTACAGCACGGAGCAAGAAAATTGCAGTAAGTTACTGCTTGAATTGCTGTTTTGGCACTTTGCAAAATATATGCAGGTTTTGGGTTGCAGTTTGGGCACTCGACCTCTAAAAGGTTCACCATCACTGCCCTATCCTATAAAACAGGACAATCATATTACATTATACTACGGTACAAAATTTAAGAGACACTAAAAAAAAAAACATACTTGATATAGGTCAGGGCATTGCCATCCGGAAATTCATAGGGGTGCCGCTTTCTGAACACATGACCAACGCGGCTGCAGGGTACGATTTCTAAGCTACCTCCGCACATCCACACCCGGAAGGAGAGCTCTGCAAGACAACAGGTCAATAAGAATTAAAAATGTTGGATATGGTTCCTTTGGACTGTGGAAGTTCACATTGGACATTCTGATTATTAGTTATATCCATTGTAATTGTTCAGTTCAGACTGTAAAGTTAATACACAATAGCAATGCAGAATGGGCACATATGAAATTGCAGCATTAGCATCTGGGTGCAGCCATACTGGGTGTCTCTTTGGAATTCCCTTCTCAGAAACTAATGGTGAAATAGTTAATTTTCTTTTTTTTTAAACTGTATTTATTGAAAATTTTTTCAATTTTATAAAAGAACAAGACTTCAACATAGGGCCATCAGTACAAACTACGAAATGGTTAATTTTCCAATGATACTGAATATTACTGTATAATATTCTCTGACTATGTATGATAATCTAAATGTGATAACCATATACAGTATCTGCTCCTACTGTTGTAACTTGAGAGAAAATATCTGATGTGAGTCGAAAATAATCACTACTTGGACATCTGTAGTGCATATCAATGCAACTTGTTCAACCAGAACCAGAATGTACTAGATATTTAAGGGTCTTTGAAATATTGATGATCCATCCATATCAGGTGGTATCCATCTTTAGGATAGGTCATCCCATCAATATCAGATGAGTTGGGGTCTGACCCCTGGCAGCCCATCGATCAGATGATTAAAGGGGCCACAAAGTGCCTGAAAAAGTAGTGCTTAATCCACTGCCAGGAGTTGTTCCCCCATTGATTTGATATTGATGACCTTTCTGTAGAATAGATCTCATCAATATTAAAGTCCAGGAGACACCTTTAGAGTATACATAATAGATGGGATTTTGCAAGGACAGGACATTGGGTATGAAATATACATCTGTTCTTTTAAAGCTTTGATTTACAAGTTTTCAACTATATAGGTAAATGGAAGCTGCAGGGTACAGGGTAAATGCAATGGCGCATTAGATTAGCCCAGAAATGATGTCAAAGCTAAATGCCAACTGTACCACCATACATTTATCGGAGACCTGTCACCCCTGACTTTCTGTAACGGTTATATATAAAAATTCTAGATCTTCCCTAATCATGACATCATGGTGCACTGTTCTTCTGTTATTACTCCTAAACAATATATGACCTTGTGAGCTAACATTCTTTTTGTCAATGTCTTAATACAGTCTAATACTGGCAGCAGAACTACCGTATATATAGTTTTGATATTGGGCAATGACATACGAAGAATAAAAATTGCAGACAGCATATCCTTATAATCACCAACAATACAGGTAGATATGCAGGGTGCGTCACAATTCTTCATCCCTGATCCAGGGTCCAGTATGCATCCAATGATATAGTAAAGGAAGGCAGCACAGCACAGGAACAGTTCCACTCACAAAGATTGTTTATTTCCACCCAAACGCAACGTTTCGATCGCAAAGAGGACTTTGGTAACTTTGTGATCGAAACGCTGCATTTGGATAGACGTGTCAGGAGAAATAGTTCCTCTCTTTAAAGGAAATTTACCATCAAAATCCATCATGATAAACCAGGGACCCTTCCTTATAGATTCAGGCACCATGACTGTGTTATATTTATTATCCATGACCTCCTTCCTTCTAAAATCAACTTTTAAAATTACGCTAGTGAGCCAGAAAGGCTCTGGGTGGCTATACGAGAGCCCCTTCGTGGCTGCAGATTCACAGGCTGTTACAGTGAGCACTTCCCCTCTCCCACTCTGCGGAAGTACAACAGGCTGAGAGAGGGGGGAGTGCTGCGGGAGCAGTGAGAGGGTTTGTTCTCCTGCACAATGTAACAGCCTGGAAAACAGAGCATGGAAGGGCTCCGGTAACACCCCCAGGGCAGTTCTGGCTCATTAGAATAATGTTAAAAGTTGAGTTGATTTTAGAAGGAAGGAGGCGATGTATAACAAATATAAGAAGGCCTGGATCTATGAGATTCCTATTAAAATGGCTGCAGACCATGAAATCAATGCATTGGGGCTCATTTACTAAGGGTCATGCTGCTCACTTTGGCCGGACTTTGCACTTTTTTCAGGGATTACACGGCTTGGACAGGTACTGCGTTGATATTTTTGCGCATGCGACCCTTTTTGCGGCAGCTCCATGCAACACAAATTGGGGGGTGTGCTGTCAGATGATCCGACTGATTCAGACTGAGGGCGGGATTTAACTTTTAAATTTGCACTTTCATGCATCAGGAAGAAGAAGGTGAACTCCGGCGGACCTGAGCGGGGAAGCGACACGTGCAGGATATCGGGTGCACGATCTTAGTGAACTCCGGGGAGGAGTAAGTAAATGTGCCCCATTATCTTTGTAATGCATGGAAATATACATATATTTACAACAAATTATAAATCTCATATAAGTGGAAGAGTCAGGATAAACAACATTTTATGCAAAAATTATAATAATATAGCTCTCCATGCCATGGAATGGTAAGAGGTGCTCATCGAGAATGGAATATTGTTCAATGTAAAAAGGTTGGGAATAACCGGCACAGACACGTCAAGAGTGGCCCTGACATCCATCTGACAGATGAAGGTTGACTTCATCTACAGATTACATTTTTCTAGCACAGAATATAAAATATATAAACTCTGGTTTCCATGAGCACCAAGGACACGTTTTATTAAAATGTGCTTTATGTAGAGCAGCCCCCCTGGCACATAATGGGTTAACTGACAGTCGGATTTTATAGCCTCTCATCTATGTAAACTGTGCTGCATTTACTATCTCGCAATATATGGAGCTTCAAATCTATCTTTTTTTTGCCAAGTTAATAAAGTCTCATAAAAATCACAGACAGACACAGGACGCAGCGGCTTCACCCACACACTCGCTGCAAATCATAAGATTTATGGGGAGACTCAGGCAGATAAATAGCTGGAAGAATGATTCATCCTTATTTTATGGTGCGATAGATAAATGGGTCCAAACTGGCAAATTCTGTACAGAGTTTACTTTTTACACCACTGCAACTTTAGTCATTACTCATCAGTGCCCAGTACGGCAGGAGATGACAAATACATGCAAATGATCACTTACTGATCGTCTGTTATAGTCACGAGAGCGACCAACGCAGAGCGCGCCCAGAAAACAGCCAGCAATGAAACAGCAGATGACTTCATGTTCATTGCATTTTGGGCTATCAAACTAATTTATTAGGTTTATATAATATGTTTCCTTTTTATGCATAAACATAAGGCAAAAAGCTACTTGATCATCTACAACACAAGAACTCAGGATTCTAACTATGCTACTCTACCTACAGTGCTGGCAGGGAGGAGCTGTACAAAGCACAAAGGTGGGGGCTGAAAGCTGAGGAGTGAGCAGCACAGACAAGTCACGTGTTGTTTTTTTTAAATGCATCCAAACCAAAGCCCAAACCCTGGGAATACACAGAGGATTCTCTCAGGATGCAAGATATACAACACACATTTATATTGTAAGAGAAAGCAGAAGGACGTATTTGCAATGCAGCTGTAATGGGATTCTGTAACCTGTCTTTAGTGAAAATGAGGTCCTTGGTGACAGGTTCCCTTTAAAGATAGAAATTTCATTTTTCAGATTGCATCAGACTTATGTTTCTGTGAATTGCAGAACCAGGGAAATGGGCAGTACAAGAAATAAGTGGGAGTTGGATCTTTAGCTGAAAATGCAGGCTGCAGATATGTCTTTAAAGGGGTTGTCCACTTTCAGCAAACAATGGATAGTGTTTGTGTAAGGAAAAGTTATACAATTTTCCAATACACTTTCTGTATCAATTCCTCACCGTTTTCTAGATCTCTGCTTGCTGCCGTTCTACAGAAATCTGTCCATGGTCATGTGATCGACGCACACGGGTCCTTATTATCACACAGCTCTGATTACTCTCTATGATAAGAACAGCTCGTGCACCTGCAACAGATTTCTATCTACTGGAAGTAAACATATAATCTTTCAATAGCAGGACAGCAAGCAGAGATCTAGAAAACCATGAGGAATTGATACAGAAAGTATATTGAAAAATTGTATAACTTTTCATTATACAAATAATATCAATTATTTACTGAAAGTGAACAACCCCTTTAACTGTTTGTATTTCCGGATGTATAGCTCCCACAACCACAAGTCTGATATAATTTGAAAGTTGAGTTAAAGATTACACTATGTTTATAGGTACTAAAAAGCGGAAGATAATGGTGTTTGAAGTGGCGTACCTCCTCAAGCCCCTAAAAGTGGCTCATCTGAGATAAAATATGGCTTCTCCGCTCATTATCATATAACTTTGGATTCCATTTTTATTGTTAAAAACAATAAGATTTAACAAAAAAGAGGAAACTCTATAAAGGACATTTCATATCGTATCTGGGGGTCGAGAATTTTAACGTGGAAAATCTGGTGACAAAGCCCCTTTAAGGAGGCTTTCAACTACACATTCATTGAACTAAGCTGGGAAAGAGGTCCTACCAGATATAAATATTCATCATCTTCACCTATTCGGTTCTAACACTTCCTGCTGAGCTATACGTCCTGGTGTCATTCATGAAATACAGTATGTAATAGTTGTGGCTCAGCCAATGACTGGTTAGAGTGGTGACCAACTTCAGCTAGGGATTGGCTGAGTAAGGTCTTTCCTGTGTTTGTGAAGATAGACAGTATCGTAAAAAAAAAATTGTGGGTGGGGGGAGGATTAAATGAGGGTGAGTTTTTATGTGTTATAACTTCCATTCTTATAGGGGCAACTGAAGTGATGCTCACCTTTTAGTCTATAAGTGACTCATCTCAGGAAAAAAGTGACTCTTCTTGGCTTATTTGCTATTGCAAGTTTCTTAGGCAAATGGTTGAGATTAAACATAAAAGAGGGGATGTTAGAAATAATATTTTATACTCCAGCTGAGGCTTATAGTTTTGTGGAGTAAAAGCTAGTGACAAATATATTTCTAGATGATTGAGGTATTCCAGACTTCATTTTGGTCATGCCACTTGACAGGTCAATCCACCTAAGAAGATTTAGCACAGTTCCTAATCTACATCATATCATGAGATATCATTTACTTTCCTTGCCACCTTTTCAGAAGTTCAACCAAATTGTCCTAGTGTTGCTACAGTGATACCCCTTGTCTATGCCTGTGTGGTAAACACAGTGGGGTACATTTACTTAACCGGTCCAGTCGCGATCTCACGGCGCGTTGTCCGACGCTGATTCGGGTCTGCCGGGATTAGCTAAGGTCTGTGCGCCCGATATCCACCAGGTGTCGCTGCTGTGTCGAGGTCCGTCGGAGTTCACCTGCAGCGCAAATTGCAAATCGTCGGGAAACCCGACAAAAGTGCGCGATTCGGACCCTTAGTAAATGAGCCCCATTGATGCAATATTCAGCCTTTGACTTATTCTTCAAAAACAAAAGCGCCAACCTGCAACTTTATTCATGCCACTTTGCAGATTATGTTACAAGTTGATTTTGCTCAGACTTTTTTAGTATAAGAAGACATTTGTCACATAATAAACGAGTCATCTTTCTATTCACTGAGGAATACAATGTGATCTATTCTTTTTTGCCTTCATTTGATGAAATGCCTAGTAAAGAATCTCATTAGGGCTGAATCGTGCAGTCGAGCTCCTAAAATGTCTCTTGTTTGGTCTCTTAATGTAAGAAAATGTCTCACGATAAAAATAAATCACTTATGACACTTTATTACAAGGCTGACTTCAGCAATGATCCTTTTACGCCTACACTACTGTGACTCTGTAACAAATACCCAGCTGCACAAATTCGCTTACGCTGCCAAGCAACTTCACACCTACTGTCGCAGTCCTTTCTATAGAATTTATTCCCTTCAGTAGACACATAGCAAACTACATACCGTAATAAAGAAAAATGCAAAAAACCTTACCAAAGTTTTCTCCTCCCCAGATGTCCATCTGTGTATCGTACTTCCCCAGCTGGTTAAACCATGACTTGTCAATCACAAATATACCACCAGCGATTACAGGGGTCCTAAAAGAAGAAAAAAAAAACAAATGCAAAGGCAATTGTTATAAGAAAGTCTTCATCTTTACAAATTCAGTACAATATAAAAGTTATTCTCCATTCACATTTTCTTAATGAACCAACATCTGGTCCACTAAAGCCCCATTCATTTCTAAGCTACAGAATTGTATAAAGTGCAAGTCAAGAATGCAGTATATGCAGCAGGTTATACCAACTTTGCACGTTAATCCTTATCTACAGGACAGGGGATAACAAGATGAATGGAGAGGGTCCTATAGCTGGGACCTGCCATCGATCACAGAAACGGGACTCCCAGCAATCCTTAGAATGGGTATCCTGTTCTCACTAATGGGTGGAGTGGCTGGACCAACAGCTGTCCTGCTGCTCCATTTAATTATATGGGGGAGTGGGATATTGCTGAGCATATCGCTCTACTATCTCTGGCACATAGGAGTTACAGAGATAGCTGAATGCTGTGCTTGGTAATTTCTGACACTCCCATAGTATAGGGGCATGCATGGCTGACTTACTGCTCCCTCAATTAGTAAGAACATGACCCCATTTTCTAGATTTCTGGAGGTGGGGAGGGCCTTCTCATTACTGGACCTTCACTGATGACCTTGAAAAGCCCTATACCAGTGATGGCGAACCTTTTAGAGACAGAGTGCCCAAGCTGCAAACCAAATTCCACTTAATTACCGTGAAGTGCCAACATGGCATTTTAAGCTGCAACCTATTGCTACCAGTTCTTCCACATCATTCAATCGTATCAGCCCCTGAGGCCACCAATACAGTTGAAGGAAGGAGGATAAATTCAGACTCTCACTGTAGCTTCTCTCCAGGGTCTCTCTGTGCAGGAAGAATGGTGGGTCCAGCAGGATGACTTCCAAAGATAATGCAGTTATGTCAACAGCTGGGGCGATGACCTGAGTTGAGTGCCCACAGAAAGGGCTCCGAGTGCCACCTCTGGCACCTGTGCCATAGGTTCGCCACCACTGCCCTATACCGTTGAAAATGGGATAACTTGTAAAGTTGCTACAACCTCTTTAATACTATCTCTCTTTTTTATGCTGCTGTCAGTAAAGGGGTTTTACAGGTATACAGGAAAATTCCATGGGGACCATTCCTGCGTTGCATTTCTCAGTTGACTTGCCAAGCTGGACAAGCATTGTTGGAAGTCATGAAACCCCTGAGTTCGAATAGTGGCCTAGGTCATCACAAAAGCGAGAATGCAGATGTCACTCTGATCATCGTGGCCATTGACTGGCTGCAGCAAAAGACATTTCCAGACCAGAGTGGTGCATCTTTGGAACACAGCAAAATAAGAACTTATTTTGTCTTATCCCCCATGAAGTTTTCTAAAATAACTAGAAAACGTAGATAACTTAAAGCATTCAGTGTTTTATCATACATCTTTATTCGTTATACAGGAGTAGAGATGAGCGGACCCCATGTTTCCATTCAGGGTTTGAGTTTGGCCTGCCCATCCCAGATATATTGCCAGATTGGCAGCCGAACAGCCAATCCGGGAAATTGACGGCCCTAGCTACAAGCCATGGATATGATTGGCTAGGGAGAAACCCAATCCGGTGATATGTCCAGTTCTTGTGGGGCGAACCCAAACAGAAGCATTGGGTCTGCTCATCTCTACATAGAAGTAATTAGGGGGATGCAGAGGCTGCAATCGCAAAACCACACATTGACTTAGGTGACTTAAAGAGGACCTCTCACCCCAAACAAAAAAAGGAATAGGCTTAGGAATACGCTAGCCCATTTTTAGTAGTATTTAAACTGCTAGCTTTATCAGAACCCCTGATAAAGATAGCAGACACTGCAGTGCCATAGCCTCAGAACACAGGACCGAGCTCACAGCGATCTGGCGTATTCATGAGGGGGCGGTCCAAGGAGGCGGTGACTGCCGCATCAAGACCGGCATTCACCGCCGACCTATGGAGCGGGAGGAGCGGTCAGGGGAAGAAGCAGCGCCTCGGACGGCCCCCCCCCTCATGAATATGCCGGACCGCTGTGAGCTTGCTGTGAGCTCGGTACTTTATGTCCCCTATGATTTGTAAAGTTCTGCACAATTTGTTGGCGCTATATGAATAAAGATTATTATTATTATTACCACTGGGGACCAGGTACAGATTCTGCATTCATCAGAAGTCCTGATGAAAGATCAATAAAATACTATTTCAAAAAAACGCTCAAGAAGGTAAATCTCACCGTATAGAGGAGGTTGGGTCTGTACGGGACATCTTTTGTTCTATGGGAATTTGTTCCCACTTGAAATGAAGACTCCAGTCAAAACCTAATGAAAATATGATTAAAAGAACGGTAATTAAAATCCACTTTTGGAAAAAGAAGCTTCAGTTTTACCTACAGTGATTTCACTGCAGCAATTTCTCAGATCTTAATAAGCTCTTCATATTAGTGTAGGTTGCGTGTAAGAGGCTGTAATAAGGCTGCATTTTACAGGAAGCATCTATGTACTATCAAGGTTGGGATTAGATCCCATCTTGTGAAATTTAAAGGGGCTGTCCAGGAATATACATAGCAGTTGCAAAGATGCCAGTTAGAGCAAGGAGATCAACCCATATAAAAGACATAGCGATCTTCGTGTTGAAGTACTTACCCCTCTGGAGTTATCCAGAGTTTCCGGCAGGCACCACTAGAAGACTATTTGAGCCATAGAATAATTGTGACATCAAGACACTTAGCCAACTAATACATCCAACTGAACCAAGCTTTAAAACTTTAGCTAGAAAACTTTAAAACTTACCACCTAGAAAAAATACCTATATACAACTAAAATCATTCATTATGACGCACCTTTCCAACCTGGTCGGCCAAATTACAACAAACCTTTGATTAGCTACTAAAAAACTGTAACTTTTAAAAGCTTCTTTCAGAATTATACCAAATATTTGGACGTAGGGGTTTGGACGACTATCCCCAACTGAAATTGGGAAAGAACCCTCAGAATACAGGACACATCAGAGCAAGGGAATTTGTTAAATGATGGATATTGAGTGCATCATGGCGTGAGACCCACTTGAAGCTCCTGTGCTATTTATGCATCCATATTGCAACCAGATAGAATAACTCAAAGCCCCAAATGCTCAGTGCACAGCACAGATGTACACCATTCCATATGGTCCTGCTCAACGATTCGGGCTTCTGGAAGAATATTCAAACATTCTTACTAACAATGTATGATGATACCATTTACCCCAATGTCTATGTTCTTCCATTCGCATAACTCAGGCCTATCACTCAGCTAACATTGTTGATAGCCTAAAGATGTCCACTTAATCATTGGCTGGAACCGTCTGCAATAAATACTCAAATTGCTCATTACCTTTAGATAGATTAGAGGCAATAAGGAGAGAAGACATAAGAACTAAGTCATTCTTCAGAAAATTGAGGATACATATAGAGAAACAGTTATCTTATGCAGAGATAAATTCTCATTTTGAATTCACCACTTGGTTTATGACAGAAAACATGAAGGGCAAGCTGGAGAAACTGAAATTGTCAACCTTTGGCAACGCCCTTCACTGCTGGTCTCTGTTTGTATACACAGGTCTGCAGTGCTGTCCCAAAAACAGCCGTGCACCTGCTACAGCAGAGGTTTCAGGCTGTAGCAAGCGGGCAGCTGTGATCATGACAGCACCGCTGGCCTCTGTATACACATAGAGGCTCAGCAGTTACAGGCGGAACAGCGGGTAAAAGGGAATCTGAAGAGAGGTAAGTTTAAGAGGTTTATTTTTTTTACAGTGTGAAATTGTCAACCTGTGGCAACGCCCTTCACTGCTGGTCTCTGTTTGTATACAGAGGTCAGCAGTGCTGCCCCAACAACAGTCATACACCTGCTAAAGTAGAAGCATGGTGGCTGAGTGGGTAGCACTTCTGCCTTGCAGTGCTGGGGTCCTGGGTTCAAATCCCACCCAGGTAAACATCTGCAAAGAGTTTGTATGTTCTCTCCGTGTTTGCGTGGGTTTCCTCCCACACTCCAAAACATACTGTTAGGTTGTTTTAGATTGTGAGCCCCATGGGGATAGGGACCAATTTGACATGCTTTGTGCAGCGCTGCGTAATCTGTGTGCGCTATATAAATAAAGAATTATTATTATTTATTTTTATTAAGTTTCAGGCTGTAGCAGGCGGGTCATGACGGCACCGCAGGCCTCAGCAGTGACAGGCGGCACCATGGGTGATGGGAAATCTGAAGAGAGGTAAGTATAAGAGGTTTATTTTTTTACAGTCCCAAAGCAATATATTATTTATTTTATTCCTGGACAACCCCTTTAATAAAAAAAAAATGTTTTTAAAGTGTGCTGCTGTATTAAATGAGTCTAAAGCAGCGTCAGTAGCACCAAAGGTGGGGGCCAAAAAGAAAAAAAAAATCACATAGTATTTTAAACGGAGACATCACTGTATAAAGTATTATAGAAATAGAAATCTTACTCACCTCCCCTGAGATCTGCAGAAGCTGCCAGATAAGCGAAATTATCCAAACTAATGACATCAATGATTGGGCTAACGACACGGGTGTGATCCTAAATAGTATAAAAATAAGTGCAGTTTAGTCAAAACACATCAGATATTTGAAGAGAAAAAGATCACATCAGATATTTGATAATATGACAGTTTAATGGATTTTCTGAGACTTAGATACTGACATCCTATCCTTAGGGTACGACCTCACATGGCAAATGCATTGCATTTACAAACGCAATGCAAATACCCTAGTTCAGGGTTCGGACGATCGCATGCAATCGGTAACCACCACTATTTAAACAATGCAAAACACCGGGTGATAGTTACTGATCACAGGCATTTCAATGGAAAACCTTATGCAATCGGGCCGAGCCCCGCCTCCTGGCATTTGCAATGTGATAGTAAACACAATGCAAGCGCCACACATGACCCCCAGCCTCAGGATAGTGGAGAAAAACCTAATCATGAGCTATTATAGGTGGTGGTGTCTTTAGAGAGGGCTGAGAACATCTTGATTTAATAGCAAGCACAATGTTGAATTTTGTACAGGTGGTCCCTGAGTTAAGAACACTCGACTTACAGATGACCCCTAGTTACATACGTCCCTCTCTGCCCACTGTGACCTCCGGTGAAGCTCTCTGGATGTTACTATAGTCCCAGACTGCAATGATCAGCTGTAAGGTGTCTGTAATGAAGCTTTATTGATAATCCTTGTTTCCATGACAGCACAAAATTTTGAAAATCCTATTGTCACCGGGACAAAATTTTTTTTTGCCTGGAGCTACAATTACAAAATATTCCAGCTCCAATTTACATACAAATTCAATTTAAGAACAAACCTAATGAACCTATCTTGTATGTAACCTAGGGACTGCATGTACAGTATATATAAATAGACCATGTAACCCATGAACATGATAAGACTGAAGAGGGCACAGAGCTTGCTTAATTGGTGGGAGGCATTAGAACAAGTTCTGGGAGGTGGACCGCCACTGATAGGTCATCATTGTACAAATCCTGAACAACACCATTTCTGATGATTTAGAAAATGGGAGGAGAGACCTTGACAAAACTCACCTCCTTTACTCTCTGAAGCAGAGGCTGAAGCCACTCATTGTTGACCTCACAGTGGCTGTCCAAAAAAGTGAGAATTCCAGCAGTAGCAGCTTCAGCTCCCCGAACCCGAGAGCGGATCAGACCTAAAAGTAAACACATGAAAAGTCAAGATTTCCTCATCCTAACCCTGCAGTGATGACAGTCTGATAAGTCTATATTGTAATAAATGGATGTATAAGCATTAGGGTTCATGCACGTGGCTGTAATATGTCTCTTTTTCATAGAATTAAAGGTTATATCTGTACTACTTAATAGGATTGGAAGTTCTGATTCCGACTTGCCCCATCCTTACACATCGGCAGAACCCACCAAACTCTATAATTTATAGGAGGCTTAAGAGTCATAAAATAAACCCTACAGACATCAACTACATGGTCACTTGGTAGAGCGACTTGTTTAGAATTAGTAATCCACTTAACCTTTAACCTCTCATAGTTAAACCACTGAGAAACCATAATCCTGCAATGTAAATACTTTAACACGCTGCCCACACTCACAAGACCAGAAGGCCGGGAAATGTTGGCAAAAGTTTCAGAAACACAGACCCAACATAACATGCCAACAAGCTAATATTGGGAGATTTCATAAAATACACTGGAAAACATGTCAGGCCATGTCAAAAGTGTCAAGTTATTAGCACTTTGCTAGGATGTGCATATGTTCAAGCCTCTAATATGTGATCGGATGTAATTTGTTCACGCAGTTTCTACAGCATTGCACTTTCACACATACAAACTATATTAGAAAATATCTTCACAGAACACAGTTAATGAACACGGAACAAATATTCTATTAAAATGCTTGAAGATTGGAGCAATTATAACAAAGTAAAACCATTCATATTTGCACATGATTAGTCCAATTCAGAAAGAAGCCTAGAAAAGATCTGTGTGTGCCACAGTTATAACAGGTATAGAAGAAGGTAGGCTTGCATTTTGTGGGTCAAATTATGCAGCAAAAAATGTGCCAAAAAAGTGTCAGGAAACTAGAAGTGCAGGAGAAGCATCAGCACTGACACTCTGTAAAGTGAGAAGACGCAAAAGAAAAAAGCCTAGGATTCCCCAAGAAACAGACACAAATCCATTAAAGGGCAACTACCACCAGGATGAAGGATGGTATGCAAATGAGCCTGAGGGACTCTAGGTGTTAATGCAGCCTGAAACCCCTGAGGCTCCTTTGCATTCCATCCTTCATCCTGGTGGTAGATGTCCTTTAATATATGTGCCCCATTGCACCTACACTTTAATTTCCACTTGCTGTGAAGTTGAATGCAATCTGTTTATTCACTAGAAGCAGCAAGTGCCAGTAATTGTATGTCACTGGGCCGTTAAGGATGTTCGAAGAGGGCTCACATTCTGAGCTCCCTTCAAACATACTGGGTGTTTTCAGCATTATGCAGCAAAAACCCATCTGAAACACCAGCTAGCTATCGGTGTTGGCCCCTAAAGTTTTGTAACTCGTAAAAATATGAATAAAAAGTGATCAAAAGGCTGTATAGCCCGAAAAAAGAAAATATCATCACAACCCGCAAAAAACAAGACCTTACACAAGTCCATATGCCAAAATATGAAAACGTTATTAGCATGAGAATATGGGTAAACCTAATGAAACTTATACAAATTTGGTATCCACATGAGCTTACCGACCTAGAAAATAAAGTGGGTTGTAATTTTTGTAATGGAGTTTTTCATTGATTTCACCGCAGTTGGAACTTTTTCCCACTTCCCAGTACACGGCACAGAATATTATATACCTCCATTACAAAGTACAATATGTTACGCAATTCCTTCCTTTCCAACAGCCCGGTAGAGCATCTGCAAATAGCGGACCATGGTGATGTCCTTGAGGGACAACTTTAATAAGTTTTAGTGAATCCTTAAGAAGATAACCTCTAACAGGGCACAGGTGTCGGGGTCCACTGGTGGATACACCGGCACACTGGTGGGCTAGTCAGAGCCTGTAAATGGTTGATCCACACTTTTACCCAAAGGTGACTATTTACTCTTATAAAAAATTGTCCATGTTGAAACGGATAAAAAAAAATTGGAGCGTTCCTCTCAATTTTCCAAATCTATTCAGGAGACAGTGATTGAACTCTCTATAAATATCATACTTTACAATGCTTTTTATATCGCACCTTCTCTCCGGTTATTTCTCAGGCATTTAACCTTGGGTATCTTTGTCAGGAGCTGGCAGTCATCGGCTGTGAAAGAAGACAAGAAACAAATAATTGGCACATAGGTTTTTTTTTTTTTAGGTGAATCGTAATTATAAACTCCCAAGTGTGTTTCTATAGGAAGAATCTGCTTTCACTTATTATCGTATTAATCAGACTGACACCACTAATCCTCTCAGCTAAAGTGCACTCATGCTCATCTGCTCCGATGGAAACCACTTCACAGAGCGAGCGCCTTCATCTCTCCTCATCAGACCCATTCACGCAGAAACCGCACTCAATTACAGCTACATCTAATGCACAACCTGTCTGCAAACAGATCTGGGCACCGCGCAGCTACTAATAGATGCCATCTTCCTAACACTAAATGTTGCGGGATGATATATTATTAATATTAATGATGAAGAAGTCAATTCCATTTATCTCTTTTTACATTTTTAAAGGTGCAAATTAACAAAAACACTAAATTCTACCTTTGCTTTAGATGTCATCGTCAACTTAATAAATCATCTTAATTTGCTATAACTCTATAGCATTCATTATGTTGATCTATTGCAAAGACTGATCATATGGTAGAGATTGATATAGGTTTCCAGAGCTATTAGGAAATTACTATACAACTATTAGCTTGCTACTAAATGGAGGATCCTTGAAGAACAGCTTAAAGGAAATCTACCACCAGGATGAAGGTTTGTAAACCAAGCACATGCTGTGTGCCCCTTCTGACAGGATCTGCTCTTCCTTCAGCTTCTTATGCCCTGATTTTTACCAAACAAGGCTTTAAAATTTACAAATGATCCTGAGGTGTTTCAGGCTCAATTAACAGATATAGAGCCCGCAGCCCCTCAGACTCATTTGCATAATTTTTAAAAGGCATCTACCACCAGGATTAAGGATTGTAAACCAAGCACACTTGCTGGTGTGTGCCCTCTCTGGCAGGATCCACTTTTCTTTAAGCTTCTTATGGCCTTGTTTTTAAGAATAAAAGGCTTTACAAATTATGCAAATGAGCCTGAGGGGCTCCAGGCTCCATTCAAACCTAGCTCATATGCATAATTTTAAAATCCTTTTTTTTTTAAAAAACCAGGGGATAAGAAGCTAAAAGAAGAGCATGTGCTACCAGAGTGGGCACACACCAGTATCTCAGTGTGCTTGGTTTTCAACCCTTCATCCTTGTGGTAGATGTTCTTTAAGCCTTATCTTGAAAAACAAGAGCATAAGAAGCTAAAATGAAGAGCAGATCCTGACACACACCAGTATGTCAGTGTACATGGTATACAATCCTTCATTCTGGTGGTAGATGTCCATTATGCCTTATTTTGTAAAAACCAGGGCATAAGAATCTTGGTGTACATTCCTTCATCCGGGGGTAGATTCCCTTTAAAGTGCATAGGTGTCTACCCCAAATTTTCACAGGATACGGCTCACACTGCTTGACCCCTAGTGTCATCATGTGTAGCTCCTCTGCCCCAGGTCCATTAACATGAGTTTATATATAAAAAAGAAGAGTGAATAAATCAGGCTATACCTTTTATATATACAAATGAGAGAGGATCGGGTTCCTCGCAGAGTTGATGGATTGACAAGGGAATCCACCTTACACATTATTCTTCTGTACTTCTACATTGTATGACTCACATGGACTATCTTTGATTCGTAAAGTTTTTGATTTAAAGATATGCTGGGGTCTAGGGTATTAGCCACTGAGGTATCATCTAAAATGCAAAGTCCCTTCTTCTGTCTGAACCCAATGAAGTAGTAGCATTCAGATGAATTGGAAATTAACTAAAGAAAATCTCATTTCCTTAGAAAGTCAATCTTCAGACAATAAATGGAAAGGAGGATATTACTTCTCTTCCTGTAATACACATATCTTACGTTTTTGTCATTTGACTTTTTAGCTTTACAACTTGATATATGACTAAATATTAAAGTAGTTTCTGGCAGACGGTCACAAGCACAAAGTCTGATCTGGTTTTACTGACTGAAATAATAATTCTGTGTCTTCTAGGGGAGTCATTTTTCCTATCTAGTCAATGTAGCCTATGAGTTATTTCAATAAGGGGAGATCAATCAGTTTTAAAGCCTCAAAGGGATTGTCCAGAAGAAAATTAGATAAGGTCTGGAAAGTGTCTGAAATAAAAATACATAAACCTAACACTAAACCTTTTTCACAGCTGGGGCACATCAGTCCATTTTCAGGGCTTGCTGAAATGGAAGAAGTGATATTTCATTTGTGTTCAGGTCACCGCTGAGGCCAGTCACTGGTCTCAAAGGTGATCTGTATACAAACAGCAGCCCACTGATGAGGGCTATCATTAGACCCCAATGTTTACATTGCCTATAGATAGTTGAAATACGGTATGTACATCAAGTGTTCACAAACCAGGGCTACCTAATATATTTTTGCTGCATTTCCCCCCCAAACAATGCCTCCCTTTTGCATAGGATGTGTCAGTCCCACTGGAATGAAGGTGGTCTACAATACTATATCTAGCTCAAAACAGGAAAAAAGCAGGCCTGTTTTTTTCAATAACTTCAAAACTATGTTTAAAGAATATCTACCATTTGTTTTTATGCATTGTGAACCAAACATATCATGTGAATGCTTTTGCTCTACTGATGCAGAAAAATATCTTGTTTAGTCCCTGATGCAAGTAGTTTTGTTCAAAAAACAATTATAAAATTCAGGACCTTGGGAAAGCTGTATGCAGACTGCCTGTAGTACATAAACACATTACACGAGCTTCCTGAACTGTCCAGACAGGAGTAATCAACCTGAGCTGGATGACTCATACACAGCAGCTGGGGGATGGTGCAGCGATTGATTACTTCAGCCTGTCAGGGACAACAATTTTTATTTCAGACAACAGGGACAACAATACAGCATTCTCTGAAGCAGTGCAAAATTAGGGTGAGAGGAGCGCATCCGGACAGCCACAGGATCGACAGAGCCTCATTATAATAATTTTATAATTGTTTTTTCAGCTAAAGCACTCAGTTCAGGGATTAAACAAGATATGTTTCTGCTTCAGTGTAGCTACAGCATTCTATGAGGTCCCATGACTGTGTGCCTAATTTAATGCACATTTTTTCAATGGATGTAGCCATAAAACCTAAACTCTGTAATAAGGAGGGGTGTCTCCATACTTATGGCCATATACTGTATCACCCTGTACTATAGAAAGCTGTCACCTTTTCTAGCGAACTTGAAGGCTGAGAACCTAATAAACCATAAGCTATTAAGCTATTACAGCCCAGCGAGTAACAAAAGTGGCCATTTATCTTGGATCCAGAAGAATATAGGATTACTGGAGGAGAAAGCGTAGAGAAAAGACCCATGGAAAGTGTGCCGAGGCTTCACGTCATCCTCACAGCATGATCAGAGGAATGCTAATATAGGCCTAGGATTTGTAATAGGGCATCGCAGGTTTGCCAAGTGTCCAAACAGTAACAGACTGTGCTCCTCATCTGAACAATAGTCGCTGTCCTGGATATCTACGCAGTTGAAGTCTGTATAGGATTGTAACCCTCAAGTCTACAAAATCCATAAATAGATCCCATCTGCTATACGGAATAACACCTTCTGTACGCATATAACAGAATGAGCTCATCTCACTCACACTGTACTATACATCATTATGGGAGCGTGGTTCAGAATAGAAAACATTACAAACATGGTATAAAGAAAGACTCACGGTCTGAGCTGTAATCATCCACTAAAATAATCTCCTGTATTAGATTCGGAGGGCTCCGGATTAAAACACTGCCAGAGAAAGAGAAAAAAAATCCCTTAAATGATGTACTGTATGATGGAGGATAGATCAAGAGTGTATTATATACACAATACAATAAGTTATGCCTCCTGCTAAGCAATGTGCATTTTTTTCGGGCCGCAGAGACAGATTTGTGGTGTTTTTTTGTGATCAACGTGTCCAGGGGCGAATAAGACTGCCATGGGCCATGGGCTCTGGGCTTTATAAATATTATAGCCCCTTCAAGTCTGGAAATCTCTTCCTACATCTGGTACTGGAATCAGCTTCTTTGGGAATGAAGGATGTGTCCCTTCTGACTACTTTCAATCTGTGGTTTTAGGACCTTCAAAAGTCTTGAAATGGCTCTTGTGTACATCTGTATTGAGAGCAGGAACAGATCTATGAGGATTTTGTAGGTTTCGGCACTTCTCAGTATAAAATGTGGTGGGTGGTTTGGGTGGCCATGGTGGTACACAAGCACAGGGCTACCGCCAAACCACCTTTATTATAATCCACTACTGCTTGTGTCATCCACATGTGAGCTGTTTTTGCAAATTCGACTGGCAAGTGATACCACTATATTGCTCGAACAACTTGAAGGGTCACATGATTGTGTTAGAAAGCAACAGATATACAAATACGGAACACATACGGGTGACCCTGCACTGCAATCCTAAATACAATTTTAGGTACACAGCCATGTGCTTTGGCCGTGACATAACCATGAGGACTGCTCATACTGCAAAAGATAGTGCAGGTCCTATTCTTGCTCGTGTGTAGCCCCAGCAGTCACTTTCTATGGAAATAGTCAATGCCAGAAGAGCTGCAAGCAACAGCACACAATTACTTGTGTCCCACAAAACTTACTCATCCACCCTCATTGTGCCTGTGTTGAAAAGTGCAGGAAAGACATCCCAACTTAAATGTCTCCTTACACTATTAAAATTTTCCCCAAACTTTTTCTCCCTTTGTCTATGCTGTCGACACCCACTGTAGAGTTTCCCCACCCACTACCACTTGGGCCCGCCCGCTGCAGGGTACATAAAATGGTAAGAAGATCTACTGTTCTAACTGCGAAATACACTATGCAGTGAGAGGTAGGACAAGAAGAGGACTTTGGCTCAGGTTGAGATATGAAAAAACACTGAGCTGTCAGTCAAAAAGTGGAGGCAGGGTTCACTGGCAGCCCAGGAGAAAACATGACTCTTCTCTTCAGAAGTTGACTCATGTCTGTTCATTTGCATATCAGAAAAATGGCCGTTATTAAGGTACAGTGATTCAGGGGAAAATTATTTTAGTGGATATGGGGAGGAATTTCAACCCTTTACCATCAGGTATTACTGGTGTCATGGGTAACATTCTATTCTTAACATAATGATACCTGGAACTTGAAAACACGCTTATATGTAAACTCTGTGCTAACTATAAAAAGATCCGCCCATATTAGTAATAGTTTACATCTGCAAAGCAGAATGTGCTGTACAGCTAAGGATCTTTTAGAAGAAAGCCAGACTGTTCAGGTTAATGTACTTGACACTAAATGTGCCATATTAATGGAACAAGGACCACACTGTTATTCTGCAATGTCTGGCACATAAGCCTTTCCTTATCTTAAAGCCAATAAGGTGGAGATAGAATTGGTATTTTTCGCCATGCAGACATGAGCTAATCCACGGGAAAGGAATGTAAACTTAATTCCAAGTCAAACATTTCAGAGAGATTGCAGCTCATTTATACTGTAGCTGTCACATTTCCAATGTTGCAATGACCGCAATTATTCTACAATTAAAGGACATCATCTAATAAGGTTAAAGCAGGTTGTTCAGTTTCTAAACTCCATTTCCAAAAAGCCTTATTATGCCATAGTTTGTACGGATGAAAAAAAGGACATTAGATTCAAGGTACAATTCTGCCATGGTGATCCAGAAGAAGATTCTTCTTTTCAGATTCTGGCAATCAGAATCAACAATCCATCTCCAGAAATTACGCAGCTATCTGTAATATTGTTAAACCATGAGATATTCAGGCCATATTCAGGAATCCAAAAACTTGCTGATGGGCTGATCCAAGCATTCATGTTTTCGAGGGAGTCTGAAGGAATAGCTATGGTCTGCATGTTCGGGATGAACATCTAGGAATGGTGTATGAGCATTGCTATATATAGATAAAGAATATGGTCCGGAAAGATTACCAACCTTTTTATGGTTCGGAGAAGAGTAGATCGGGCTTCATTGTGAAAAGTGATTATAACACTAGTCGATGGGAGGTCATTGTCGTAATGTGCAGAGGTGCATCTGGTAAGGAACAGAAATAAAGGAATGTTATAACTAATGGAAAACATTAACAGCTAATGATTTGTAATATGTATTAGTATAATTACATTCAAGAGGATCTATCGTCACCTATTTACTATTAGTATACAGAAAGGATGGCTCCTAAATTAGATGAAACTGTGTTTACAGCATAAACGGTTCAAAATCCCAGACCACAAAGACAAATTTTCTGCATGTTTTTTTTATGAGTAAGTTTCCATTTTGCTTTGGCTGTACAATGGATCACTCTTACAGAAAGAGACTTCAATACTTCCAAGACTTCAGTCTGTACCAATTTCTATCGCCGGACTATGGTACCTTGGAGCTACCAGCAAAAGTCCCTTTCCCTTTGGCAAATTCGTGAAACATTCATCTGTCTAGCCCCTACCACTTACTGTTTATATTATACAGGACATGTCTGTATTTTGCCGACTGGCTGTTGAATAGACTTAACCTTAGATCTGTAAGCCAGGGATACATGCTCCCATAGCATTGGAATTGGATGGGCAGATACTGGTTGACATCCCTGTTACCCAATATATGCATGCACCTATAAACTGGGAAGTTTACTAAAAATTGTACCTAGTGTGTTAAAAGGGTGCTCGAGCTGCTATACAATCCATTCCCATGTGTAGTACAGTGCTATGCACACGTCCCAATGGTCCAGGATCCAGAGGGACAATCCCGGTTTCCGCTGGGCGGGTGGTATGTGCCAGGAAATCCTCCGGACGCGGACACAGCTTATTATAGTGATAATGCAGAGAGCCATTAGCTCCCTGCACTATCATTGTTCCTCTGGTTCTGCCTTATGTAGCAGAGCCGGCAGTCTACGACATCATGTGATGATGTCATCTCTGCCTGCCGGCTTCACTGCAACAAACAGCAGAAGGGATGAGAGAGGAGCTGCTGTGGGGGAACAGGGAAAGGTGAGCGTAAAGGTATTTGCGTAAAGTAAAGGGTGGAGAAAAGGCATAGATTAGGTTAATGGGCACCCATTCTGGACCAACTGAGCGTCCAACTTCACCTCTGTGGGCTACCCTTTGCTGTGCCTGTTTTATGTCTGTTTGGGTAACATTGAGAATTGGAAATGGAAGGTCAAATCTTCCACAAAGAAATATGATCTGTGTTGTTGCAGGTAGGAGACCAACAAAAATGGAAGAACAAGTTACCAAAAAGTCCTAGATTATGAGTGAAAATTGAAACCGAAGACCATTTATATCTTCTTATACTAGTAACTACATCTTTACTCTTCACTGAACAACTCACTAATGTCCTTCTATGCAGGCATCTTGATCTACTTATGGAATTGCATTATGTGTACTGAACAGTCTTGAAGATTTAAGCCCCCAACAACCACAACTGTTTCCTGGGATAGTATTTACAGTGAATGTAACCCTCACAGCTGTTTGACACACAGCCAGGGTAGGACAATCCAACCTAGATGACCTATCCCCCAAATACTACCTGTAATGTCTTGTGTCCCGAATGGGCCGGTCGCTGCTCAGCTTGTCACTTTCCAGCTGGTTGAAGGCATGCTGCCGGTACGGATCTTCTCCAGCCTTCAAATACTTTGAGGATAGATACAACTTCTCATCAAAGCCATTCAGCTTCCCTTTCTCTGTCTGTAAGGCTGACGTCACCTGGAACAAAACCCATTTCATGAAACGTGCTCTGATTATATTTTAGTCTACAAATCCCTAAACAATTCTCCACACTCTAATATTTTTGGCAGATGAAAAAGGTGAAGAAACAAAAGGCAGAAAAGTTTGTTCCGTACTGACTGCCTATGGCATTGTCAGCTTACAAAAACATGATTAAATGAGATTTAAAAATAAAAAAATAAAAAATCAAGTACAGGCAGTCCCGACTTACAGGTGACCCCTAGTTAGAGATGGACCTTTCTACCCACTGTGACCTCTGGGAAGGTCTCTGGATGCTGGTAATTTAGTGAACTGCAATGAAGGTGTCTACAATGAAATTTTATTGTTAACACTTGTTCCTATGATAACCCAAGATTAGCAAAATCTAGTTGTCTCAGGGGCAATACATAATAATAATCATAGACTGGAATAGGTGTAGAGGAGAGCAACCAAGATTATAAGGGGAATGGGGGGGGGTGGTTACAAGGGCCAAATTCTCTCATTGTACCATGTGCTTTGTGAATTACTTCCTATTACAGTGAGACACAACTATTACTAGACCGTATTTGTTCCTGACTTGCATGTGGAATATGATTTCTGCCTTTGAATACAAAAACTGTTATGTAAAGAGAGGATTGAATCAATTTGCAAATCCTTTAATAGCAATAGGCAAAATTGTCGACTGAGCACGACCCTCCTAGTGAACTTTAAGTTTGAGACCCAGTGATTTTCTGTTTGCCATCGTAGTTAATAAATCATTTAGTGAATATTTGAATCGCGAAATGGAAAAAAAAAAAAGATTATCAAAGGGTAATAGTAGTAGTACTTTGTTAAAAAGTACTAAAAATCTAAGATTGAAAGTAAGCTGATAATGTATCTTTATTTGACTTGGCTTATAGGCTTTATTACATCTTTTTTTGTATCTGTTTGTTAAAAAATACATCGGGAGAGAACATACAATGGATTTGTTGTCCTTGCACCTCCCCCTTGAAAGTGGGAGGATGAATATTGGCAGCAGCCAGTGATTGGATACTGCTCCAGTGTTCAGGGGTTTCCCAATTGATATCCCTGTCCTTATATGGAATTAACATCACTGGGGCTCCCTCCTGCAGATCAAACGTTTACGCTCAGGGGAGGCAGTAGCGGATGCTATACTTTGCATCTGTCCCCTATTGCCTCCAATGGCCTCTGCGAGTGTCTACATGCTCAGCAGAAGAAGGTAGCAGATGGAAGATGGTATCTCACTGTGCAACAGATGCAAAAGAATGCCTCTGGTCTGTCAGTATAGCGTTTTCTGACGTAAATTTACTGACCATATCACAAAAAAACAGATGTGAATTTCCTAGTATGTAAGTGTAATCATGGTAAACAAAGCAAAAAGCCTAACTCGTAAGCTAAGTACCCGTAAGCTATTGACCCCGTAAGGCTATTACCCCTTTGTCCGCGCTTTGACTTTA
This sequence comes from Engystomops pustulosus, assembly GCA_019512145.1. Taxonomy (NCBI): domain Eukaryota; kingdom Metazoa; phylum Chordata; class Amphibia; order Anura; family Leptodactylidae; genus Engystomops; species Engystomops pustulosus. Next base: position 24,144,528 of record CM033647.1, read on the forward strand.
CGTGGTTTCATGTGTTTCTCAGAAAAAGAGATGAAAATAGACCATGGGGGTGGGGATTTGCAAGGTTAGTACAGGCATTCCTGAGTTACCAAACAAGATAGGTTCTGTAGATTTGTTCTAAGTTGAATGTAGATATGTAAATTAGAAATCAGTATATTTTGTAAGATGTTTTAATACGAAAAAAATTTGATTATCATAGTAGAGTATTTAGGTTTGGAAAAAGACACAGGGCCATCAGTCAAACCTATAAGGATTAAACAAAAGGTTTTTTCTCATATACAAAGGTATTCTGCCATAACAACCTCTTGCGGAAGAGGATTCCATAGTCTTTGTGCTCTACAGTAAAGAATCCCTTGTTATGGGTGATGGTAGAACCACCTCGCCTCAAGTTGTAGAGGATTGCCCCCGTCTATGGTGATGGTAGAGCAGCCTCTCCTCTAGGGTTAGAGGATGCCCCTGTCTATGGTGATGGTAGAATCGCCTCTCCTCTAGGTGTAGAGATTGCCACCTGTCTATGGTGATGGTAGAGAACCCCTTTCTACTCTAGGTGATAGGATGCCCCCTGTATATGGTGAGGTAGAACCCCTTCTCATCTAGGTGATAGGTTTTTTTATTGGGCCCCCGTCTATGGCCGATAGTGAATCTCCTCTTCTAGAAGTTAAGAGGATGGCCCCCGTCTATGGGGATGGTTTAAAACAACCTCTCCTTTAGGTTGTGGAGGATTGCCCTGTCTAGGGGGGTTGGCAGAAACGCCTCTCCTCTAGGTGTATAGGGGATGCCTCTGTCTATTGGCATAGTTTAGAAACTCCTTTCTAGAAGGTTAAGAGGATGCCCCAATGTCTATGGGGGATGGAGAACATCTCTCCTCTAGGTGTAGAGGGGATGCCCCCTGTCTATGGGGATGGTAAAACAACTTCTCCTCTAGGTGTTGTGAGGATGCCCCCTGTCTAGGGGGATGGTTAGAACCTCTCTCTCTAGGTGTAGAGGGATGCCTCCTGTCTATGGTGTGATGGTAGAACCTCCCTCTCTAGGTGTAGAGATTTGCCCCTGTCTATGGGATGGTTAAACAACCTCTCCTCAGGTGTGGAGGAGGCCCCCGTCTTATGGATGGTAGAAATGCCTCTCCTCTAGTGTAGAGGATGCCCCCTGTCATGGTGTTATGATAATGAATCGCCTCCCTCTAGTGTAGAGGATGCCCTGTTCTATGGTGTGATAGTAGAACTACTCTCCTATTAGGTGGTAGAGGACCCTCCGGTCTATGGTGATGGTAGAAATACCTCTCCTCTAGGTGTAGAGGATCCCCCTTTCTATGGTTGATGGTAGATAGGATTAGAACAGCCTCTCCTCTAGGTTGTAGAGGATGCCCCCCCCGGTCTATGGGATGGTGGTAGAATTCCTCTTCTAGAAGGTAAAGAGGATGCCCCCGGTATATGGGGATGGTAAAACAAAACTTCTCCTCTAGGTGTGGAGAATGCCCCCTGTCTATATTGATGGTAGAAAACTGCTCTCCTCTAGGTGTAGAGGATGCCCCTGTCTATGGGGAGGTAGAACACCCTCCTCAAGTTGTAAAAGGATGCCCCCTCCCTCTTGTCTATAGTGATGGTTAGATTAGTAGAAAAATGCCTCTCCTCAGTTGTAGAGGATGCCCCTGTCTATGGTGATGGTAGAACCGCCTCCCTCTAGGTGTAGAGGATGGCCCTTCTGTCTACTCTGGTGATACATTAGATAGAATCAGCCTATCCTCTAGGGATAGTAGAGGATGCCCACCTGTCTAGGATGTCGATGATTTAGAACTACCTCTCCTCTAGTGTTTTTTGTAGTAGAGAAGAGGATCACTTTGTATATGGGTGATGGTTTAGAACACATACATTACCTTAGGTAGTTAGAGGATCCCCGCCTATGTCTATGGAGTGATGTGATAGAACAGCCTCTCCTCTAGGTTAGAGGATTGTCCACTTTTGTCATTCTATGGTGATGAGTTAGAATCTGCCCTTCTATAAGGTATAAGAGGATTGCCCCCGTGTCTATGGGGATGTAAAAAAACCTCTCCTCTAGGTGTGGAGGATGCCCCCCGTCTATGGGGATGAAGAAGCTCCATCTCGAGGGTCAGGATGCCCCCTGTCTATAGTGATGGAGAACTTGCCTCTCCTCAAGTTGTAGAGGATTACCCCTGTTATGGTGATGGTAGAACCGCCTATCTCTAGGGAGAGGATGCCCCCTGTCTATGGGTGGATAATAGAATCGCCTCCTCTAGTTGTAGAGGATGCCCCCTGTCTATGGTGATAATAGAATCGCCTCTCCTCTAGGTTGTAGAGGATTCCCCTTGTCTATGGTGATGATTAGTAGAAATAAACCTCTCCTCTAGGTTGTTAAAGGATCCCGCTGTTCCCGCTCTCTGTCTATGGTGATGGTTTAGAAACCTCCTATCCTCTAGGGTAAGAGGATTCCCTGTCTTATCGGTGATGGGTTAAGGAACCTCCTCTCATCTAGGGTAGGGATGCCCCATGTCTATGGTTGAGGTAGAATCACCTCTCCTCTAGGGTGTAGAGGCTCCCCCGTGTCTATGGTGATGGTAAACACCTCTCCTCTAGGGTAGAGGGAATGCACCCCTGTCAGGTGAGGTAGACCTCTTCTCCTCTAGGTGTAGAGGAGCCCCTGTCTATGGTGATGGTAGACCCTCTTCTCCTCTAGGTGTAGAGGAGGTCGCCTGTCTATGTGATGGTGAACCACTTTCTCTAGGTGTAGAGGATGCCCCTGTCTATGGTGATGGTTAGAACCTCCTCTCCTCTATGTGTAGAGGCTTCCCCCTGTCTATGGCGGATGTATATAGAACAGCCTCTCCGCTAGTTTGTAGAGATGTCCACTGTCTATGGTGAGATAGAACTACCTATTTCCAGGTGTAGAGGAGGGCCCCCCTGTCGCATGGTGATGGTAGAATAGAACCGCCCTCTCACTAGGTTGTAGGGATGCCCCGTCCTATGGTGATGGTAGTAGAACCACCCTCCTCTAGGTGTTAGAGGATGCAGCCCTTGTCTATGGGATGGTAGATTAGAACCCCTCTCATCTAGGTTTAGAGGATGCCCCTTGTCTATGGTGTGAAGGTATAGAACAACCTCTCATCTAGGGTAGGAGGATTGCCCTGTCTATGGTGATGGTAGAAACTACCTCTCCCAAGGTGTAGAGGATGCCTCTGTTATGGTGATGGTAGATAGAATGCATCTCTCTAGGTGTAGAGGACGCCCCCTGTCTATGATGATGCGTAGAACTGCCTATCCTCTAGGTGAGAGATGCTTACCCTGTCTATGATGATGGTAAAATCACCTCTCCTTCTAGGTGTAGAGAGGCCCACTGTCTATGGGCGATTTGATAGAACTACCTCTTTCTAGTGTTAGAGAAGCCCCTCCTGGTTCTGGATGATGGTAAAACAACCTTTACTATAGGTTTTTTTTTTTTTTTTTGTTAGAGGATGCCCCGGTCTATGGTGATGTAGAATTGTAGAATCACTCTCCTCTAGGTGTAGAGAGGTGTCCCCTGTCTATGGGGTTGGTAGATCTGCCGCTCCGCTAGTGAAGAGGATGCCCCCTGTCTATGCTAATGGTAGAAACCTACATCTTCCTCTAGGTGTAGAGGATGCCCCATTTGGTTAGCGGTAGAGTCCCTCTCCTTAGGGGAGAGATGCCCCCTGTCTATGGTTGAAGGTAGAACCACTTCTCTTAGGTGTATGAGGGATGCCACTTGCTATGGTGACGGGAGAATTTAGAACTGCCTCTCATCTAGGTGATAGGGGATGCCCCCCTTGTATGTTGATGGTTAGATAGATTAGAATCACCTTCATCTGGCATAGGAGATGTCCCCCCATAGGCCCCTGTAGAGGAGAGGAGCTTCTGCCATCCCCATAGACAGGGGGCATCCTTTACACCTAGAGGAGAGGTTGTTTTACCATCCTCATAGACAGGGGGCATCCTCTTAACCTTCTAGAAGAGGAGATTCGACTATCGCCATAGACAGGGGGCATCCCCTATACCAGTGGTGGCAAACCTATGACACGGGTGCCAGATGTAGCACTCAGAGCCCTTTCTGTGGGCACCCAGGCCATCACCAGAGAGGACTCCAGGTATCTTCCTACAGTCCCAAACAGCCCAGGACTTGCTGTGCACAGAGCTATTTTAAAGTGACAGCTCTACCTGGGACTACTGGAGGAGTGGGAAGGTGTGGACAGATCTGGATTATCATGGTAGCTCCTGCTCCGGCCCTGACAATTCTTCCTGTTTATGGGACCCTAAAGGGAAGCTACAATGATCATCCAAATTTCTTCTAGCTTCTGCTTTATTGGTGTCCTCAGGGTGCTGATATGAATGAAAGCTGTGACAGAGCAGGGAGTATAACTCATAAATTATATTTCTGTGTTGGCACTTTGTGATAAATAAGTGGGACTTGGTTATAGTTTGGGCACTCGGTCTCTAAAAGGTTCACCATCGCTGCCCTACACCTAGAGGAGAGGCGGTTTTGCCATCACCATAGACGGGGACATCCTCTACAACTTGAGAAGAGGTAGTTCTACCATCACCATAAACAGGGATTCTTTACTGTAAGAGCACTAAGACTATGGAACCCTCTGCCGCAAGAGGTTGTTATGGCAGATACTTTGTATATGAGAAA
>CM033647.1:24149847-24189772 GCA_019512145.1 Engystomops pustulosus
AGGAGAAGGGGTTCATACCATCACCATAGACAGGGGGCATCCTTACACTAGAGGAGAGGCGATTCTACCACACCATAGACAGGGGGCATCCTCTACACCTAGAGGAGAGGGGCTCTACCATCACCATAGAAGGGGCATCCCTCTACAACTTGAGGAGAGGTGGTTCTACCATCACCATAAACAGGGATTCTTTACTGTAAGAGCACTAAGACTATGGAACCCTCTGCCGCAAGAGGTTGTTATGGCAGATACTTTGTATATGAGAAAAAAAACTTTTGTTTAATCTTATAGGTTTGACTTGATGGACCTATGTCTTTTTCCAACCTTAAATACTCATACTATGATAATAAAATTTTTGTCGGGAGTTACACTTACAAAATATAACTGTTCTAATTTACATACAAATTCAACTTAAGAACAAATCTACAGAACCTATCTTGTTGGTAACCCAGGAATGCCTGTACTAACCTTGCATATCCCCAACCCCCATGGTCTATTGTCATCTCTATTTCTGAGAACAATATGAAACCAAGTAAAGTCAAAGCAGTAGGACAAAGGGGTAATAGCTTACGGAGTGTAGGCTTTTTGTTTTTGTTTACCACTGATTAACACTTTAATACTAGGTTCACATTATGTTTTTTGTGATATGGTCAGTATGTACGTCAGGAAAACTCCTGACATATACGCTGAGCGCGTCAAGACATATACTGACAGACAGAGGCATTCTTTTTGCATCTGTATGCACAGTGAGATACATCTTTCCATCCTGCTACCTTCTGCTGAGCAATGTAGACACTCAGCAGAGGCCATTGGAGGCAATAGGGGACAGATGCAAAGTATTACATCCACTACTGGCCTCCCCTGAGCGTAAACGTTGATCTGCAGGAGGGAGGTCCCCAGTGATGTTATGTCCATATAAGGACAGGGATATCATTGGGAAAAACACCCTGAACATGGACAGTATCCAATCACTGGCTGCTGCCAATATTCACTCCTCCCACTTTCAAGGGGGAGGTGCAGGACAACAAATCCCATTGTATGTCTCTCCCGATGTATCTTTAAAACAGATACAAAAAAAAGATGTGAATAAAGCCTATAAGCCAAAGTCAAATAAAGATACATTATCAGCTACTTTCATCTTAGATTTAGTACTTTTACAAAGTACTATTATTACCTTTATTACTTTTTTTTCCATTTCGCTATTCAAATATTCACTAAATGATTTATTACTTAAGATGGCAAAAGAAAAATCACTGGGTCTAAAACTTAAAGTTACTAGGTCGGGCAATCAGCCTGACAATTTTGCCTATTGCTAGTAATAAAAGGATTTGCAAATGGATTCAATCCTCTCTTTACATATAATTTATATTCAAAGGCAGAAATCATATTCCACCATGCAAGTCAGGAACAAAATAAGATGTCTAGTAAATAGTGGTGTCTCACTGTAATAGGAAGTAAATTACACAGCACATGGTACAATGAGTGAAGTGCCCTTGTACAGCCGGTCACACATTTGTTCACATCATGGCAATTACAGCCTGGCAGTAGTTTTGCATTTAATAGTTCTGTATGTATATTTGCAAAATGAATGGCCAAGGACTGCGGGGTATTGGTGCTTTCACTGCAGCTAATGAAAGTAAATGTGATCGCCGAGCAAAGCTTGCCTAAAAAAAAAAATCAACGTTTGGAATTTTTGGGACCATTATGTCACGGTTGCCGTGAACTTGCAAACAGGACTGCATTTGCTTTCATAGCCTATGGTTTTTGGCCGTGTGCCAGGCGTCATAGCTAGTCACTGTGTATGCAAACTACATTGCAGTCACACAGAGTGGGCAGAAGTGAAAATCGAAAGATAATTGGCAACCTTGCTTCCCTCACTGGACGTCCTAGTAATTGTATTAGGAAATTATAAGAAATGATTAGAGATGAACAAATCATCCAATATTCCATTTGTTGTAGCTTAGAATGGTTGGCCAATCATTGCCAATCCCTGACTTCACGACTACATCTGACTGCACAGCCCCATCCATCAGCCTGAAGCCAGCAGGACACGGACTTCACAAAAAATTCTGTGTCCTGCTGCCCAGGGGGTCACGAGATCCATGGTTCCGGCAGGGAATCCTGAACTTCAACAGGGTAAGTATAATATGGATGACCCTATTAGAGTATTATACTCACCCAGGGGTGTAACTAGAAGAGGCTGGGTCCCATAGCAGACTTTTGAATGGGCACCCCCTTTCCCCTTAAAATAATATACATATCTGTATACTCACACACAGTACATATACACACATACATACAGTACTATATAGACTAAATATACATCACATCACATATACATACACATATAAAGCAAATACACACAAACATGCAACACATACACATCCAATATTCTGGATGCTGGGGCCCCCTGGCACTGCAGGCCCCATAGAAGCTGCTATGGCTGCTACTGTTATTACCGTTAGTTATGTCCCTGTACATTTCCTGTTAAACTTTTGGTTAAGTGGCCAACCCCTTTAAGGTCCAAATCGAACCAAACCGAATAAATGTTGCGCCAATTGCCTTGAATTTGGTATATAACTCCATCTAGTCCTTGAAAACACCTATTTTTCATGAAAAGCTCCTATCTCATATAATTAATTTTTCAAAAATGTCAACATTTTCCTTCACCAACACCCCTCCCAAAACTCTAGGATGAATGACAGTATTAGCTAGTCGCCATTTTGAATGATTTTTCCAAAGAAACATCAAACATGTAACAAATCTACAAACCTCATAATTGATTTGCTCATCTTTAAAAATGAAATTAACCAGTCACATAGGACAGCATATACAGTATGGTTATGGTTAGAGATGAGAAAATCTATTTGTCGATTCTGTACAAGTTTACTAGGTTTTAGGAATCAAATCATAATTTAATATTTTCTAATTTGCTTTGCAGGAATCTTGTATATATGTTAATAATGGACGTGTAACAACTCCGTTAAAATGTCCATTAATTATCAAAATAGACTTTTAATGGTTTGCATCACGCCCGTTAACACATACATGAAGGGGGTGAGACGGCTCCTGTTGCTAGATGTGTCTTCCTCAGGGTTAAGAAAATACGCTTCCTGTTCACGTCATTTTAGCATGAACAGAAAATTTTTAAAATAAAATTAGGAAAAAACTATGTGTTTTAGAGGACTAGAAGAAGTTATATGCCAATTTCTCTGACAATGGTTTAGACCAAATAGATTTGCATTCAACTCAAATCTTACAATAAGTTTGGCAAAGCAAAAATCTGGCAAATTTGGCAAAGCTTTGGTAGTTCTCTAGAGTTGCAGAGAGGAAAAAACTTCTAGTTGCTGATGGCAACCAATCAGAGGATAGCTTTCATTTTTTACACTGCTGCTGTGAAACCTGAACCCTGATTGCCATGAGCAACAGGAACAGTTTTGCTCTCAGACACGTATGATAAATCCATGTAAATGAGTAAACTAAGCTTCAACTCATCAAACTAATCACCAATACAAGAGATCCACTCTTAAAACCAACCCTAGTAATTCTTTATTTATATAACGCACACAGATTACGGAGCGCTGAACAAAGCATGTCAAATTGGTCCCTGTCCCCAATGGGGCTCACAATCTAAACAACCTACCAGTATGTTTTGGAGTGTGGGAGGAAACCAGAGGACCCGGAGGAAACCCATGCAAACACAGAGAGAACATACAAAAAACTCTTTCAAAGAAACCTACTGTAATACCTAGAAATTTAGCATTTATTTTTGTCCCATATCTTTCTCCACCTTCTCTATTACCCTCCAGCCCCACTGTTTCTGCTACTATATATATATACTGTGTATGGTTCATAGAATACATACACATACAATCCCCTATTGCAGTGGTAGCGAACCTATGGCACTGGTGCCAGAGATGGCACTCGGAGACCTCTCTTTGGGCACACGGGCTGTCTCCCAGGCACAGAGTTTGCCTGACATGACACCTTCCTGCAGGCTCAGGCAGTCCAAGTAGTGACCCATCCTGTGCTGCTTGGTCCTGTCTGAAGAGTGAGAAGGTGTGGACAGGGTCGGATTGGTGCTCAAAGATACTGGTAGCAATAAGTTTGTTACTGCCTAAATTGCCGTGATGGCACTTTGGGAAAAGCTGGTGTGTTTTGGTCTCATTTTGGGCACTCGATCTCTAAAAGGTTCGCCATCACTGCCCTATTGTATCATACCCTTTCCAGGTTGTAAGTTTATGATCAGGCTCTTATCCAACATACGTCTGCTTGTATCTGCTTGTAGTCATATCTGTCATTGTGCCCTGTAAGTTATTATAGAGCACTGCTGACAATGTTGGCACTTTATTTATTGGAGTAATATGCGTCATTCTGGAGCACGATGTGCACACACAGCAGAGTTCTCTCTGTCCTGGTACATTCAGTACATTAAGAAGGGTCTTTCAGATCTTTCTTGGTCGTGTCATTTGTGTAAAATTGCACAATATGAAAAGTTATGGTTGTCCCGTCACAGCCTAATTAAAACACATCTCTCATTTCTCTTCTGGCCAAATAGTTTCTTGGTTATATCACAGTGGGCTGAGCTGCTATTCTTATAAGCAGATGTTCCTGTGTGGGGTAGGGGGGCTCACAGCTGTGTTACAAGCGGTCGATTCCAACATTAACCATGGAAGGCCAGCAGAGACGTATTGCAGATTTGCATAACAAACGACACCAATATTACTGGACCAAGTCATGACCAAACAGCTGTTTATGAAGAGGGGTGAATTATTTAAAGATTTGGCAAAGGAAACTTAAATGTGACTAAAGTGAAGTAAGACGTAACATGTAATTCTTGCACAATGTACTCCCAACCAGATACAGCCACGTTTACAAGTAAATGAACGTTGCATAATCGATCCAAATTGATCCATTCTCACTGAATGGCCATCTCAAATTATGACGAAAAAGTGATGAATTGACACTTATTTAAAATTATACATGAATATACACTCACCGGCCACTTTATTAGGCACACCTGTCCAACTGCTTGTTAACACTTAATTTCTAATCAGCCAATCACATGGCGGCAACTCAGTGCATTTAGGCATGTAGACATGGCCAAGACAATCTCTGAACGCACAGTACGTCGAACTTTGAGGCAGATGGGCTACAGCAGCAGAAGACCACACCAGGTGCCACTCCTTTCAGCTAAGAACAGGAAACTAAGGGCTACAATTTGCACAAGCTCATCGAAATTGGACAGTAGAAGATTGGAAAAACGTTGCCTGGTCTGATGAGTCTCGATTTCTGCTGCGACATTCGGATGGTAGGGTCAGAATTTGGCGTCAACAACATGAAAGCATGGATCCATCCTGCCTTGTATCAACGGTTCAGGCTGGTGGTGGTGGTGTCCTGGTGTGGGGAATATTTTCTTGGCACTCTTTGGGCTCCTTGGTACCAATTGAGCATCGTTGCAACGCCACAGCCTACCTGAGTAAGGGGGTCCAACCCGTTACTAGCATGGTGTACCTAATAAAGTGGCCAGTGAGTGTATACAGAGCCTTGCAAAAGTATTCGGTCCCCTTGAACTTTTCTATCATTTGCCACATTTCAGGTTTTGTTGGACACATTGTGAAGTGGAATGGAATTTATTGGATATTTTAAACTTTTGTAAAGAAATAATAAACAGAAAATTGGGGTGTGGAAAATTATTCGTTCCCCTTAAGTTAATACTTTATAACGCGCAACCTTTTGCTGCGATTACAGCTGGAAGTCGCTTGGGGTATCATGTCTCTATCAGTTTTGCACATCGAGAGACTGAAATTCTTGCCCATTCTTCCTTGGAGAACAGCTGGAGCTCAGTGAGGTTGGATGAAGCGTTTGTGAGCAGCAGTTTTCATCTCTTTCCAAAGATTCTTGATTGGATTCAGGTCTGGACTGCGACCTGGTCATTCTAACACCTGGATACATTCGTCACACATGGTGGTGTCACCATATTCCCATGTCACACATGGTGGTGTCACCACCCACGCACAATTTGTCCCCCTATTTGCACACATTGTGGTGGCACCATCCCCCACTGTCACATTGGGTGGTGCGCAAGGCATCAGAGCATCAGCACTGTCACACATGGTGGGGCACCATCCCCATTGTCACTCCATCGGTAGGGCGCAACCACCCCTGTGCGCAACATGGTGTGTTCACCATCCCCATTGTCAACATAGTTGGGGGCACCTCCCCACTGTCCAACAAGGGTGTGGCCCATCCTACTGTCCCCACATTGTGGGCACCATCCTGTCGCACATCACCCACCATGTCACCATTGTGGGAGGCACCATCCCAACGTCACACCACTGTGTGGGGCACACCACACTTCATCACATGGGCACATCCATGCGGCATCATGGTAGGGCACATTCACCTGGGTCACGCATCCCATGCATACATGGTGGGGCACCATCCCCACTGTCACACATGTAGGGGCAGCCAACGCGAAACTGAAAAAACACAAAAAACATCCTCTGCACACAGTTTTGCACTATCGCCTGTCAGACATTTGCCTCCCCATCACACTGGTGGGACACCGCATCCCCCACTGTCACCACCCTTTGGATACCATCTACTGATCCATGTGGGGGCACCAATCCCACATGTGTCACACTCATGGAGTGGGCAACCATCCCCTGTCCACCTGGTGGTGTCACACGCATCCTCCACTGTACACATGGTGGGCCACCTCACGTCACATGGGCCCATCCCCCACTTCACGCATGGTGGTGGCACCATCCCCATGTCCTGTTGGCACCATCCCATGTATGGTGGTCTCAGTCAACCTGGTGTACACATCCCCACTGTCACACCTGGTGGTGTCACCATCCCCTCACCAGTGTCACACCTGTCAACATGGTGTGACATCCCACGGTCCACATTGGTGCAGAATGTTTGTGGCTTTTCTTCAGCAGAGACGGGAGTGGTTTAAAATTGATGGGTAAGATTGGCATAGCCAAATACAGGACCATATCTGGAGAAAACCTTGGAGTCTGCAAGACCTTAGAACTGGGGATCGAGATGTACTTCCCAACAATCACAATGATCCCAAACACATAAGGCAAAATCTACCAACTGGCAGTTCACAAATAATTTATCCAGTGTTGAATGACCAGTCGGCAGTCCAGACCTGAATCCAATTCAATAATCTTGGAAGGAGATGAACAAACTGCTGCTGTCACACACGCTTCATTCATGCAACCACTCACTGCCCCAGCTGTTCTCCCAAGTGAAGAATGGGCAGAATTTCCTTCTCTCGATGTGCAAAACTGATAGAACGCTGTACCCCCGAGCGAGCTTCCCAGCTGTAAATCGCAGGCAAAAGGTTGTCGCGTTTAAGTAGTACTTAAGGGGAACAATATTGTTCTACACCCAATTTTCAGTTAAATTTTTTTACAAAAGGTTTAAAATATCCAATAAATTCGCATTCCACTTCACAATGGGGCGCCATTTACCGGACCCAAGCCGCTACGGCTCCATTATCTTCGTCCAGCGGCGCGTTCTCTGCGCTGGATTCGGGTCCGGCCGGGATTTTACATAGGTAATTCCTCTGCCGTCCCAGTAGGTGGCGCATGCTTCGCCTAAAAGCATTTTTAATGCGCGCCGGAATTCACGAGCCAGTCTAGAGGAAGGTTAACGTCTGTACCCTACCGATGCGGACACATTTTCCGTTCTTGACAATGCGGCGGTTTCCGATACGTCGGGTTTTGATCGTTCGGCCACGCCCCTCGATTTCTGTCGCGCCATGCCGGCGCCGATCTGCGGCCACAATCCAAGATCGCGTCGCCAAATCCCCGGGCAATTCAGGTACCATCGGGGCACATCGGAAATAATTCGGGTAACCTCGAAAAGCGAATCGCCCCCCTTTTAAAAGGTTAAAAAAAATACCTCACTGGTCCAACAAAAAAACCTAGAAATGTGGCAAAAGATGAAAAGTTCAGGGACCTGACTAATACTTTTGCAAGGCTCTGTATACACTCACGCCAATTTTATTAGTACACCATGGCTAGTACGGGTTGGACCCCTCTTTTGCCTTCAGAACTTGCCTCAGTTCTTCCGTGGCTGATCAACAAGGTGGCTGGAGCATTCCTCAGATTTTTTTGACAGTGGGGATGGTGACACCACCATGTGTGACAGTGGGGATGGTGTGTTCAGGGGGATGATCTGTGTTGCTTTTACGCCAAACATATCGTTTGGCAATGTGGCCAGAAAGTTCATTTTGGTTTCATCTGACCAAAGCATCTTCATCCACATTTTTATGGATATCTTAAAGAAATGACCTTCTTCTTGCCATACTGCCATAAAGGGCAGATTTGTGCAGTGATTGATTATTGTCCTATGGACAGACCTTCCCACCTCAGCTGTAGATCTCTGCAGTTTACCCATCTTCTCCTTGTTTAAGATAATAGTTTAGAGGGACGGCCGGGTCTTGGTAGATTTGCAGTGGTCTGATGCTCCTTCCATTACAATATGACTCTTGCACACGGCTCCTTGGGATGTTTAAAGTTTGTGAGATCTTTTTGTATCCAAATCCAGCTTTAGAATTCCCCACAACAGTATTAGGGACCTGCCTGGTATGTTCCATGGTCTTCATGATGCAGAACCCTGAGACTATGACAGAGCAGGTGGATTTATCATCAGTCATTTAGGCCAACATTGGATCATTCAGAGATCAGAGACTGAACTTCTGGAGTGAGTTTGCTGCAATGAAAGGGGCCAAATAATAATGCCCCACTTTTCAGTTTATTATTTTTTACAAAAGTTTAAAGTATCCAATAAACTTGGTTCAGCTTCCGACCAGCCAAGGCGGCACAACTCCGGCCAGCCAAGGCGGCTGAACTCAGTGCAGCTTCCGTGCCCCTGTAAACAAATGGGGGCGGGACACCGGGAGTGATGAAGGAGGTGAGTACAGCTTTGTTTATTAAAAAATCCCTCCCAAGCCCGCCTCCAGAATTTAAAAAATTGTCTGACAACCCCTTTAAGTGCTATTGGTGCTTGCAGGGTGCACCAGAAACCTACGTGCAGGTTTCCTCACTTATGTGCACCGTGCACATTACTGAGGAAACCTGCATGTCGGGCAGTTTGCCTCACTTACAGTAAATCTGAGCCTTTGTGTCTTTTAGTTCCCATAATTGGGCAGATTTATGAAAGTCAGAATATTTCTAGTTACCCATGGCCACCAATCACAGCTCAGCTTTCATTTTACCAGTGCTCATGAATATTTTAAAGAGGAGCTGTGATTGGCTGTCATGGGCAACTAGAAATATGCTGACTTTCAGTCAGCTTCATAAATCTGCCCCAATATGTCTATGATATAAAAAAGTGATGAGAGATATAGAGATACCCAAGCATTGTGCAAAACACCTTCTTACATTCCCATAGTATTAAATGGAGCATCAGGACACATGATCAACCTTCATCAATTTGTTAGGCACTCCTGTTCCTGTTCCCGGGCCCCAACCAATAAGGGTTTTATCTCCTATCCACATGATAACTATCAAACTATATTGTGCAGGCTGTTGTCTTAGTGTTATCTAACAAAAGAAGCGACAGATAACAACAAATAAGTATATCAGTGAAATGTGTAGGTATATAAATTAAATTTCCTTAAATTACCTATGCATTTATATAGGATAACAATAGACTACCTAGACTATCTGTATCTACTTAACTTATCTCTTATGTTAACCAGACCAATGCACTGTTACAAACAGATAAGGCCGGGAGAGTAACAATAGCAAGGTCCCAATTGGGATTACAGTAGGTGGGAGGGTTAAAAAAAAGTTTATTTTCCCATAACACCGGGGAACACTCGTTTTGGAACGGTTTTGAAGTATGTTTCTGATTCTTTAAATGAAATCCGTTCTCCCCTCTCTGCTTTTGGACATCTGGCATTGCCACCTTATGAAGTATACGCTGCTCAAACTAGAGGTCATTCAATATTGTACTGAACAAATTTCCGAAATAATGAATAAATGTCATATTGCTGCTCAAACTAGTGGTCTCTCAATATTGTGCTGAAGAGGTTTTGAAAATTAGTGTCATATCTTCCTTCAAGATTTTCCATCAAGTCGCTGATAGCTTGTTTCTGTGATTTCCTGGGATGAGATATTCTTGGACATTTGAGGTGGAGTCTTGAGCCACTGTACTCACCTTTCCGATGACCCCCGCAGGTCCACTTCTTGCTTCCAGTGCTCCGGCTCTGTCATTAGGTCCCTGCGTGATGCCGGCACCCACATTAGGAAGTCAGCTGCTTGAAGGCGCATAAACAACAACGTCGGCAAGCGACTGACGTCATAGTGTGTATGCCAGCTATTGCAGGGGACCCAAAGATGGAGCCGGAGCACTGGAAGCAAAAAGCAGACCTGCAGGGGGCGTTGGAAAGGTGAGCACAGTGTTAATTTTTTCTTTTATATGCTGGATATATGCTAGTGGGCAGGGGCAGGTTATATACTCGGGGCAAGGGCTGCTGGCTATATACTAGTGGGTAGAGGCTAGCTATATACTGGTAAGCATGGGCTGGCTATATACTAGTGGGCAGGGGCTGGCAGGCTATATATTGGTGGGCATGGGCTGGCTATATACTAGCTGACAGGGCCTGACAGGCTATATAATGGGCGGCATGGGCTCGCTATATACTGGGGGGCAGAGGCTTGCAGGCTATATACTGGTGGGATTGGGCTAGCTGTATACTGGGGGGCAGGGGCTGGCAGGCTATATACTGATGGGCATGGGTTGGCTTTATACTAGTGGGCAGGGGATGGAAAGCTATATACTGGGGACATGGGCTGGCAGGCTATGTACTGGGGGCAGGGAACTGGCTGGCAATATACTGGGGGGCAAGGGGCTAGCTGGCTATATACTCGGGGACAAGGGCTGTCTACCTATATAGTGGGGGCTGACTGGCTATATACTGGGAGGCATACGCTGGCTATATACTGAGGGGCATGGGCTGGCAGGCTATATACTGGGTTGCAGGGGCTATCTGGCTATATACTGGGGGACAAGGGCAGGATATATACTGGAGGGGCAGGGGCTGGCAGGCTATATACTGGGGGGGCAGGGGCTGGCTATATACCAGAGTGCATGGGTTGGATAGGTATATACTGGGGACAGGGGTGGGCAGGCTGGCGATATACAGGGGGCTGGGCTGGCTGGCTGGAGAAGACTGTCTATCTATATGCTGGCTGGAGGCTGTGACCAATGCATTTCTCATCCTATGCTGAGTCAATAGGTTTTCCCAGTATTTTGTGTTAAAATTAGGTGCCTCAGCTTATACTCAGATTACACAGTAAGTAGTTGTTTCTATAAGCGTTACCTATACAACTTTTACAACTACTTTTTCAACTATTTTTATTAATGACCTTGTAGTGGTTTACACAGTCAATTTTCAATATTTGCAGATAATACTAAGCTGTGTAAAGTAATAAATACTGAGGTCGATAGTTTAGCATTACAGAGGGATTTGTGGAAATTTGAGGAGCGGGCAGAGGAATGAGGTTTAATGTAGATAAATGTAAAGTTATGCACTTGGGCCATGGAAACAAAAAGTATAATTATATCAAAATTAAAGAATAATCCAAGCACTCCTTTGGAATATATAATGCCAGAGATCAACAGGGCCCTATCACCAAGTCTACGAGACCAGTTGTTTAAAAAAAAAAAGGAAGCACGCATACTTCATTCCACCATGTGCATTAGCACAAGTTTCATATAGAGTAATGTAGTCCCTTTCCGTTCCCTTGGGGACAAGTATAACGTTTTTATCATTATTCTTCATGTCAGAATAAACCTTGCATAATTAGGAAACATAGAGAAATAACTTACATTGAAGCCAAGAAATGCACTGGTCCCTGATAAATTGGACATTGAGCCAATGTTTTGGAATACAAGATATATGTGAAGAAATGATTCAAAATCATAGATCAGTCACAGGCAATGCCATTTATATCCATCTGCATGTTGTGTTTATATATATAAATTACAATATTATTATGGACAGTATAATAAAAGCGGAATAATAGCCATGCAGCAGGAACCTCTTATGGAATGGATTGTTCCATAAAATAGTCACATAACGCCTTTCACCGTGGATTTGGACGCACAATGAGAGTTATACAAGCAGGTGCAAATCCAAGGTAATGCACCATCGTACATAACCGTACAATCAAAACCAATACTGCTCTCCGTATATTTAATTGATGCCATTTAATAAATTTGGTTTATTGAATTTAGAGAAAAAACGTACAGATAGATGCGGGAGGGTAATGTATAAGTGTTGGCTGAGCAGTATAAATATCGTCGTGTGGTACATTCCCTGCATAATTAGATTACCGTACTAACCAATAAGCTACGGGCAGAAATTAGTGTATCGCAAGGAACTTTACAATGTTTTCATCACTTTAGTGTGAAGAATAATTAGTATGCTGCACAGTACCATTAGAAGAAGAATAATGTAGGAGTCTTTACAGGAAGTTTGAGCTGAGGCATATGGCAGGAAGAAAATCTCCATATGTAAAGCGTTCAATAGGCGTTTCACAATTCTTTATTCTGTCTGATGTATAGTGGGCGTTGCACTACAGGCTGTTCTGCATGGCTGAGAACCCCGCAGGAAACTCAGTTTTGGGGGTTTGTATCATACGCCAGCACCCACCTTTTTTGGTGCAACATTACTAAAGAGCTTGTAACACTATCTGTCGATCGTATAATAATGCGGTGCATGGCGCAAATACGCAGCGGAAACGCCACTTAACTGGTTCACGACCCCGTCCGCGGTGGTCTTCGAAAGACCCGAGCTATTCTGGTTTTAACCCCTTTCATACAATGTGCTGATAGCACATGGTAATGAATAAGGAGGAAAATCCCAATCCTGCCATACTGTAGTATGGCAGTATCTGATAGGACGATCAGACAAACCTAGGGTTAAAGACCTAGGGAGTCTGAAAATAGTAAAATAAAAAACGTTATCAAGCTGCAGGCTCAGTTTTATCCTTTCTCATCTGTCCCATTCCCGTTTATTCCTACTCTTCTCTTCCCATCCTTGTGCCATTATATTAAATGTGGGTCTTGAGAAAGGGTTAAGCATACAGCAATAATTGTTAAAATTGTTGCATTACAAAAAGTTATAAATTTTCTCTATTTTCGGCATCAATTCGACGGTTTTCTAGATCTCTGTGCTGATGTGCTATAGACAGCTTCTATGTTTACACCCGGCGGGGGCAGAATCTGGACTCTGCACACAGGTGCAACGGCTCATTTATAAACAAACAGCTCTGATAACTCTCTGTGAATAATGAAGCCGTGCACCTTGTTTGTTTTTGTGACCATGTCCGTTTTCTGTCCACTGGTAGTTAGTGAACATATAAGCGTTCTATACGAAAGCAGAGATCTAAAAAAACGCCTAGGAATTGATAAAGAAGTAAATTGGAAAATTGTCTAAATTGTATAATAAAAATATTAACATTTAATTTGAGAAATGGGAAACCTAGTCTTCATACCTCTATAATCATTTCCCATTATATATATAATTTTTAAAGTTATATAATAGATATAATATAATATATATATATATATAATTTATATATATATTATCTATATATATGTATATATACATACCTCTGCACTATATGCCACTTGTTAGAGTCTATAAAATTAAGGTATTTGCAAAGATGAGCTGTAAGAGCTAAGAATGCAGAGTAGGAAGTGACATGCAGGCGAAGCTGAGTATTTCTCTCTGAATCTGCAGTAATGTACTTGGAGTTCATTCTTTGTTTGCAAATGGATATCTGCGGCACTTCAGAAGATAATAGGTTATATGCATTGGCAGAACTGCATATGGCCCGAATCCGTTCAAATGTCGATGTGGGTTTATATCCTTATCACTAGTATGTCTTTGTTCTGGAAAATCCTGTAGGGTCTGGCAGGAATTGTCTTTCCTGGCTTCTGTCATTAACAGAGTTCTTTTCTGCTAACGTTACTCCTCACCTGACAACTCAAAGTAAACTCAACAAGGAAGACACTAACGGCTCTGAAAAGCTGATTTAAATCAGATGTTCACCTCTATACATGTCAGTTTTAGGCTGGGTTCACACAACGTTGATTGTGTAGGTCAGAAATAGGTAGAGAAAGATCCGGATTGTATACGCTGTGCGTTTACACTGACATATAAGCAGAACTTACTGACCAGGTCCTGGGCGATCCCTGCTGTGCGTAACACTAAAAAACATAAGGGCCACTTTACTTACCCGGTCCTGGGCGATACTGCTGTGGCGTATACAATAAAATATAGGGCACTTTACTTACCGGTCCTGGGCGTCCCAGCTTGTGTTTTCTTGGCGTTGTACGACGAGAATAAATTTTCCGCGATTCACAAGATCGTGTGCCGGATTCCTGGATATGTCCCCGGAGTTCACCTATTGTCCCGGTGCCTCAGCTTCAGTCCGAATCAGTAGATCGTTCATGGACGCACACCCCCCGATTTCTGTTTGCTGAAAGTTGCGCCATTGAGCCAAAAATCCAATCACTATGCCGAAACAATCCCCTTCAATAGGTGTCACGGCAGCAGCAATCCCGAGACCCTTAGAATAAGCCCCATAGGTCAGACGGAGGCATAGTTTCTGCTCCATATGACCACTGTACGTCGTTATCCAGCAAGCTATGTCTTTTCATTTACTGCTCACTCCTGATAGGTAACGTAGGTGCTCAGCGGAGGCCACTAGTACGCCTATGGAGAGCGGATGCGTGTATTGCATCCCCTCTAGGGCCAGGATGGCTAACTAGCACTGGTGACAGAGTGGGCACTCAGAGCCCTTTTGTGGGCATCAGGGCCCTCACCAGAGATGACTATAGGTTATCTTAATGCAGTCCCAGACAGCCAGGACTTGGGTTGCACAGAGCTATTTTAAAGTTGACAGGCTCTACCTGGGCTCTATTTACTGCTTTATGGGGTCCTCGGGGCTGGGATCAATTGAAAGCTGTGAAAGCGGACAGGGAGTATAAATCACAAATTTTAAAGTGACTGTGTTGGCACTTGCGATAAAATAAGCGGGTTCTGTTGTGTATGGGCACTCGGCATTCTAAAAGGTTCGCCCTTCACTGCTCTAGGCTCAAGATGCATAGAAGCTAAGCAGGACGGGGAGGGACCAAGTGACTCACTGTCCCATCTAGGGCAGTGACAAACTGGGGAGACACCCCCGTACATCGACATTAGCCAAATGCTACCTATGTAATTCTTCCCCACATTTAGGGGAGAGAGTGGATCCCGGGGGACTTATCCCACTACGTACAGCCCATACAGTGAGATACGTCTCTGCCAATGTGGTAGGACACGTTGGAACCTCCTGGTGTGTCCTTACAACATCTGATGTGATGTGAGCCCAGCCCAGAGGCTACTATTTTCTCCATGATATAACAATTGATAAGAAATTTATATTTATTAATAAAATATCTGAGTTCCCTCATATTCTCGCAGCTCCTTGCAGAGATCATTAGGGCGTGAGTACAATAAAAAAAATACATTATGGAGAAATATGAAACAATGGAATGAGGAGCCCTGCACCAAGAGCTGCTGTGGATCTTTGAATCCAATTTGAGATATTTTCTCCTTAGAATCTCTATCTTGTACAGTTCCATTGTAATTT
This sequence comes from Engystomops pustulosus, assembly GCA_019512145.1. Taxonomy (NCBI): domain Eukaryota; kingdom Metazoa; phylum Chordata; class Amphibia; order Anura; family Leptodactylidae; genus Engystomops; species Engystomops pustulosus. The sequence goes on from CM033647.1 coordinate 24,165,519, forward strand.
CTAGGAATGTAACTGTTCGCATACTAGTGGGTGTTACCAGTGGTGGGTACTGTATGTACCTGCACAGTTGGTCATCTGATAAAAACAGTATCAGGAAATCCAGATATTGCATGCCCATAGGTGGTAACATAGAGAAAACATAGATGTTCATTCAGAAGATCAATCATGACGCTTCATTTATTTAGAGAAGAACTGTGTGAAAGAAGAACCCAGGGGACGTAAATAGAGCTGATGGGACCCCAGTGCAAAGTCTGTGCCAGGCCCGGGACTATAAGTAGGGTTATAGTATAGTCTTCTCTATATGGGAAAGTGGACACCATAAGGGCCCGAAACCTCTTGGGCCCTGGTGCGAACCGCACCATCTGCACCCCTCAAGTTACGACCTATGAAGAGGAAACTATTAATTGCTAGGAATTCCCATAGCTAACAAGAATCCCTCTAAACCTTGGGAAGCTTGTAGGAACATTTCTGTGATACAAAATCCTATATCCATATTTATATTCAAATCCAGTTCTGCCGAAAATACAATTTTAAATGCACATTCAGAAGACAATTTTGTTAGGATTTGTAAATCATGACGGGGTAATAGGAACAGCTGTCTATTTTTTGTTGTTTGGAGGGGCAGGTTTTCTTTCTTTTTAATCATCGGCAGTCTCATCCCGCTGCAAATAACTAGATTGCATTCGGAAAGCTTTGGCAGACAGCATTACATAAACATTCCACTATGGTTTCTCGAAAGATGATCTATGGAGCATGAAGAATTTAACTAATTAAAAGCTCTTACAGAGCATTGTAAATGAATCTGAACATACAGGACGAAAATTTTTCTTCTTGAGATTTTGAGAGTAGAGGAGCCGCGACTGTGTTTCATAGCTGATGGGGCCATTCATTTTACACCATTTTGACGTCAGGTGGAAAACTTTTCGGATTGTTAAGGAGCATTAAAATGGAAACTGCTGAAAATTTAAAGAAGCCAACATATGGATGTGTTTTATCGCCCAAAAGGCAATAAATGTTGATATCAGATTAGACAGGTTACAAGCTGTAGCCATATAGACAGTTTTTAAAGATCTGGACCAGATTAGGCAGTTTACAAGATCTGGCCAAGATAGTTTAGCAAGATGGTACCCATATACACAGTTTACAAGATGTGTAATCGATTAGGCTGGTTTACAAGATAGGGACAACGACAGACAGTTAACAAGATATGGACTAGAGATACAGGGTACAAGGATCTGGGCAAATAGAAACACTGACAAGATCTGGACCAGAAGCAGTTGCAAAGACCTGGACCAAATAGACAGTTTACAAGATTGCGACCAGATAGACAGTTAACCAGATTTGCCAGATGAGGACACTTGACCAAATGGGACCAGATAGACGGTTTCCCCAGATGTGTTTACTGAAATGTTATTTTTAAAAAATTATGTCAGCAAACAGCGTACCACAACAGGTATAAGGACTGGGCAGGTATGCAAGGGTTCCTGGATGCGCCACCAGAAGCTGACTTGATATAGTAATCTTGCGGTTACAGGGCTAGATGCATAGAGTGGGTGTGGCTTACAATTCTAACACAGCAAGCAACCTAGCGGCAGTCAACACCAAAAGACAAAGAAAAAGAAACTCCTGCGGACAAAGAAAGCTTGGCACGGATGTTAACATAATATAAAGAACATCCTCTCCAGTTGTGTTTTTTTATATTTTTGTTTTCCACATTCAATTTTGTAATTATGTATTCTTCATGCTTCATCTCATTTGCAAGTATCATTATAATAATAATTTACATAACCATTTTATTACCAATCGTAAGTAATGGATCCCTTGTATTGTATATTAACATAAATAGGAAATAGATGCCTACAGTTAAATAGACACAGGCGTCCTTTTTACCTGGGGAAACGCTTTTGTTTGTCCCACCATTAAACGGGTGTGTCCCGGAATCCAATACTAGTCACCTCTCCCCAGACAAGCTTGGGCATCTCCACAAGAGTGGGCAGGGTCCATTATGTCAGCGGGTGACGGAGTGTGACCAAGCGGGTTTTATTGTACTACAGCTGAATTAAACGTTTAGAGGTCGGACAGTAACAGCTTAGTACAGCACTGGTTATTTTTGGCTTATCCGATAGAGATGCATGAACAGCAGCATGATCCTGCCCACCACTATATTTAAAGCAGGGGGATTGGACAGTGTCCTCTGATTATGAGGTCCTAGAAGCGAGACCAGTAATCAGGCAATTCCTAATTTAGTTTAGTTTCACTTTGGGACAACCAACGCCCATCTATCCACTGTCTTGACAGCTTGGTTTCCCTGGCACTGCCTTGCTCATGGCTTGATCTCTACAGCGATTGACTCTTCCTGGAATGTCCATTATCACCATTATTCTTTCTGCTGACACCAGTACGCACCCTCTCAGGTATGCAGGGGTAACCCCTACCCTAGCTATACACCCAAATGTACAACCATAGGGAAACAAACCTCCTGGATCATTAAAAGAGAAGTAGATTTAGAAAAGTAGAGCAGAGCGAATGGCTCACTGAAAGCATCAGGGGACCTCCGGTGGGCCTTCGGCTTTAACCATACTGTATCCCGGAAGACAAAACTTAATTTGTAGGCTACTTGATCTATTTTCTAGGGGATCGATAAGCCACTAGAAGAATTCTTCGAAGAGGAGGGCCATAGAAAAATTTTATCTAGTAGGACCCCAGTCTGACCCCAAGATAGGGATGACTATTTACCTTTTAGATGTGTAGTCTAAGAAGAACAAGATTTTCTTCTACACATACCGACAAACTCCATTCTTTGATATTTGGACTTTGTTTGCCTACAATGATTTCAGAGGACTAGTGTTTCATGGGTGTTACGGAATTACAATATGTACCTAAGTGGCCTCTTGACTTAGGCGACTCTACAGATAATAACGGTGGAGAGGAAAGAGAACTTGACCATTTTAAAACCTTTTTGTGGAATTTTGTTCTCCATTTAAATACTACGGATTGGAAAAAATAGGTGAAGTAAAATGCAGACGTGTTGCCCTGACCTGGTATTAGTATTAAAATCAGGCATTTGCAATCCTCTGTAAATTGCAAATAAGGTGCTTGAAATTAAGAGTTCTGTGTCACAGAATTGCTGCTTTTGCTTAAGAAGGTCGTGCCCGGCATTGGCTCCTCCTATCTGTATTATCGTAATTCCATAAACACTTTGATATCTGCAAGATATTCTGACATTAGTGTAGATATATGGGGGGAATTTTGTTCACTCTTAAACTTTGACTAATAAATGCCATTTGTGACTGAAACAGATGTGAAACAGATGCAAATTAGGTAGTTAGGAGCCCAGTGGGTGGTCCACACCTGAGAAAAAGCGAGTATACTTCCGCATTCCTCCTTTTGGTTTAGATTTAAGGCTCAGCATGGCCTGTGTGTTATGTAAAGACGTAACCTCCTGAAAGGAAACCTACAACTTTAAAATGGAACTTCTAACCCACAAATACCTTTAGACAGTCAGGATGGCTTGATGCCGGAACATATCTTGAATAGAAGCAGAAACCGTTGTGTATTAGTGGAAAAAAGTGTTTGTAGCGGTATTCAAATCCACCTTTCGGCGCACCACGATCTGGTGTTCCCTATATGCGCGTGTGACGTTGTGCTCATAATTCGTCATGCCGTTAGAGGAGGAATGTCACGAGCTCTCCGGCACACTCGCGCATGGCAACCAACACCTCTTTGTTAGCGGCGTGTTCCAGTGTGGCTGCAAGAACTCCGACGTACCTTGTAGCTTCGGAGAGAGAGAGAAAAAGCAACTTCAGTATAATAAGTAATGAAAGAGTGTTTTCTTTGTTAGTATACCTTTATCCATGGCAAAAAAAGGCATATTACGATGATTGCCACTGACACACTGTTGAGGACCAATAAGAGATTCAGGACCCCTGGTGGACTCCCACAGGTCCATTGGACAGAATTTAACCCTCAAATCTGTGGCTAGGGTTTTAACAATTTTAAAATTAGATACGCCCTCTATAGGGAAAATGGGGAGATTTGGGGGGCATTTATGCGGGCCTTTCAAATGGAAAAAATGGGGGTATTTTTTATTATTTTTCCTCTCTGCGCCTCTTGCACCTGAATTTTGAAGTTTGGGGGCCATAATATGGTGTTTTCCGATACTCTCAACTGTTCTATTTTTCGGGCACAAAATGTTAGCCGCCGCTCGTGAAATTCCAAAAAAAAAAAAAAGCAGGTTTTCTGGCACTTCAATTTTGGTGCATTTTGTGTTGCAAAAATAGCCCAGTTAAAAGCTGATATAGGGAATTCCAAATCTTTCATGTCCGTTGCGGCCATCGTTTAAGCCCTTGTGCCACAAAAAAACTTATATCCCACTGAAAAATATAGACAGGTCTAGTGCCACCGGCCGCCAAAAATAATTTAATGCCCATCTTTGTTCTTGTTCTACTGATGACCAGTAGTAACTTGTCATTACAATATTCGGGGGTTGTTTTTTGCTGGAGTAGGTTGGTCTTTATCGGTTAGTATTGTTTAATGCATGTACTTTATTATATATCTCGAATTTTTTTCCAAATCTATGTTTGTGCCGGTCTAAAGGTCAGTTCACACCTGCGTCACACTATCAATTTAGGAGAGTGCACAGAAAGTAAAAGCGAATGTGAGCGGAAATTCTCAGTCCCCGTTGACCTTCATGTAGGAAGGTGCCTTCCATTAGGGTTTGTTATTACCAATTTTGTCAATTATTTGATAACAGAAGGGGAATGGAAAACTATCATACACCAACGTGTGAACTCGGAATATGCGATGTTATCTTTTCTATGAGGGTAGCATATATGATCTTTTATTTGAAACTTTTTTTTTTAATGAAAATATCATGTATCCATCGTCCCCGGGTTAAGCATACACAGATGGGTCGTAGGTTTGTTCTACGTGAAGTTGTATGAGTCGGACCTGTATATTATCATTGTAATACAGCCAGAACTTTTTTGGATCTATGACAATGGACTTAAAAATGTTGGGTTGTCATAAGAATCAATATAAACAATAAAGCTTCATTACAAATCACTGTTGATAACTGTTACAGCTGATTATTGTAGCTAAAGTACCCAATAAATTACCAATATCCAGAGAGGGTCCGTTTTGTAACTAGGGGTCATATTGTAAGGAGTGTCTTAAGTAGGGGACCGCCTTGTAATGTACTTTTTTTGGTATTTATCAGTGGTATCAAATCGATGAAAAGATGTTGTTTTCTTTGCGAGCACGGTTGTGATCTCTCCATAAAATACTACTATCTAAAAAAGTTCGCTGTCAGTGTTATTTTTTAGGTCAACGGCTGCCATGAAATACTCAGCACCCCGTGTGATTATGTTGCGACGGTGCTGATGGGGAAACCGAGGTAGCTCCCTCCTCTGTAAAACTGCTTAGCTGCTTAGCTTTAATTGGCCAGCCTATGATGGGCTACATCTTCCTGCACAAAGTAGCTTTCTTTATGAAAACATGAACATAAACTTGGGAAGAAACACCCGTCATTAATGCAGCCCCGCTGGGGTAGTTTGAAGACCAAATGTCTGGACTTGCACTGTTGGATGAATCAACTTCTTCCCTTTTGTTGTCAGCGCGGGGGGTGGGGAGTCTGGAGGATGTTCACTGCTTTTTGGTCTGGTTATTGGACAATTACTGAGGATAATAAATTTTTGAAACTATGGACTTTGAAGCATTTACGGGAAAATCTTGTTTTTATTTGTGATTCAGCTGCTGGCACATGGAGGCTATAATTTAGGGAAAATTAGGATTTATCAGAATGAACCAACGGAAAAATGTCCACAGCAGCCTACAGTCTAGTAAAAAAAGTGATGGATTGCTTGAAAAATTGGAACCTACCGGCTTCACATTTTCCTAAGTATCATTGATTAATGTACTCATTCTAGGGTTTCAAATTTTTATGATTGATAATTAATCAAGTTTACTTTATGCATATGACATCTTAGTAATAAGATTGGGTTTGAAGACACACATGGATGTTGTTTGCGGCGTTTTGGGCCCGTTTTTACTAGTACGTTTTCAGATCGTGAAAATGTTTTTTAAAAAACGGATGCGTTTTTAAATATCTTGAAAACGCACGTAGGAAAAACGACAAAACAACGCAAGTGGTTGAACGCGCCTGAGAGTTTCCAAATATTTTTAGTCTTATGATGAACGTATCAATTAATTTGGGTAGACGCAAGGGATAGAATAATTCTCAAGACTTTATCCATTGTCAAAAGGTAAGGATCTAGATTACTGGTCCATTTTAGAGGAATGAAACACATTTGGGACCCTCTAAGACATTGGCCCAAGGTGCACTCCTGCACGCTTACAACCCCTGTGTAATGAGGATACGCTAGTAGCCATATGTGTCACAGTCCACACTCTAATGATTGTGAATCTATCCTAGACACTTTACTTTTATGCCGATTCGCAACAATTTCTAAAGAACAAATCGATTGAAAAACGGTTATGCTTAATCCTATAGCGGCGTCAGGTAAAAAGATCACACCAAAATAGATCTTGATTTCCTATGGGGCCGACACGAGACAGAGAAAGCAGGGGCTGGAGAAATCTGCAGGTGTAGAGTGATGTCCCTGGGGTTTATTGGGCTGGAGCGGCCTGTCAGATACTGGATTTCATTGAACCAATTATGTTTTACATACACAAATCAGATGATGAATTTAGAAAATCAGCATGAGCTCTTTACAAGCTTTTCACCACCTCTTCCTGCTTTATTTTTAAACACTGAAAAAAAATCTTTAGATTTTTCCCACCCCGCTACGGGATCATCCTCATATTGAGTTCTCCTAGAACTAGGGCAAGTCACATCTGAAAGTGACATTAGTGCAGGATTGTGGGATTCTGACCTTATGTCAGGCGGCACGTACCCAGGGAAGGGCGGACCCTGCTAAGGGTCAGGTTGCACTCTACTTTTTATTAGCGTGTCAATATGGTTCTTCATATTTGGTTCAAACAAGCATCAAAAACTAAACACAGACTGAGTTCATATAATCTGATTACAGTGTCGCCAGTATACAGGATTACTACAGGATTAGGATGTCCAACTTGAAGGACGTAATACTATGTAATAAATCCCCATTATACTGGATCCGCAATATATGTGTGTGGTATAGATGATTCGATCTCCCGGCAACTCATGCGGAAGCCACATGTTTAAAGGGACATTTATTAAACACCACTATATTAACTGCCCCCCTCAGGTAGGGTATAATATGTCAGTTCTAGAATTCCCTCTTTTATATTACATTTTTTCCAATTAGCTAGAAAGCTTTATACAAATGAGCTGAAAAGAGTCACTAAGTCGAGGCTTGGAGGATAATTAATGTCACGTCAGGTGCCCATATCTAGTTCGGTAGTACCTAGAAACATGCATTGGTTCATATAAAGATACATGATTTTATATTCAAATCAATGAGGTGGTTGAGCTACAGAACAAGAGATTCGGGTAACGTACGACATAGTGGGGTATGCAAGCTTCGCTGATAAATTTATATATATATTCTGTAGATCACAGAGCCAGTAGCCAAGAAACCTGATACTTTGAAAGATAATGTGTTTTTTTTTACTAAGGTTGGTGCTTCCACTATTGTTGGACTTTGTGCCGTTTTGGTTTCGCGCAGCTTTGACGGGTATGTTAACAGGGGATTGTGTGCATGCAAATTCGGATTTAGCAGTTTGCGCGGCTTTAATTAGACGAATCGGAGGGCGGGGGGATGCGGTGTTGTTGGTCCGTCGGATGTGATCAGACGTGTTTGTGTTTGGGAAGAGCGCGGGGGGATTTAACTTTCAAATTGGTTGTAAGACAACGCACCTACAGCACCAGGAAGAAGAAGGTGAACTCCGGAGTACACCATTCAGGACTAGGGGGCACACGAGTTAGTGAATCGCGGCACAACGGATAATTAACGACGGACAATGCACTTTCGAGGAACTTACTGGACAGGGTAAGTAAATTTGAAATTGAGATTCTTACCATTAATGATACCAAAAGCCTGGTTCTATGTTCTAGAAAACCAAAGCTATGAAAATCTGAAGGGACACTACTTTTTAGCCTGTAAAAGGACTCATCTTGCTCATCTCATAGATAGTATATAAAACAGTTTTAACCACAGCCGGAAGGGGCTGTTAGTTTAGTTGGTTGTATATAAAAGCAGGGAGAGCTGGTTCTCCCTTATTATTCCAAAAATTGCCAAGCCTGTTATCGTGGGAAATGCCCTAACAAACCCTACCATATGAATATGGGCGCTGCCAGCTTCAGAGGGATCTGGGCCAAGCTTGAATTTAGTCATGACTGATTTTTTTCCCCTTTCTCCATGGGAAGCGTGCTGCTGTATGTCAGTTTGACATTCTAATGGACGGGGAAGCAGGAGGATAGCTGTTGGCTGTATGATAAGAGTTAGTAATGTTTTTTCAATTGATGGGGAAAGTTACTTCCCAATCTATGGATGATGTAGTACATCATTTGAAATGCCGAACATAATACATACAACGTGACATGGACCCTGAGCCTGAAGGAGAAAAAAAACTTCAAGGTATTGACAAAAACTTGCACAATTCTGCTTCGTGAATCTTATCTAATACTCCCAGAGAAGACATTTAACGGAAACCATATCTGGGCAAATGCTAGTAGTCTGAACGTATAATCTAGTAACACATGAATAATTCATTACACGGTAAAAGGCCATCACCACTGCATCTCCATTAGGATTTGCCACTCCAGTTCTCTCCACCTGTGGAATGTAACACGGAAAGGGGCCTATAGGAAGCACGGGTTCTTAATGTGAGGAGAATGACAGGTGGTCTTACTTCCATAGCCGTGCCGCGAGGACCGAACAATGTCCTATTCAGGGCAAAGTGAACACTGTATTCAGCAGGAGCGCATGAAAAATGTGTCTACGCCCTAGTGGTAGATCATAGAGGGTTGTATGAACGCTTTATGTTCCTTTTAAAAACTGAGGGCCTTAAAGTTTCTATATAAGTTTACCTAAAAAAAAGATAATACCTAGCTGATTAGGGTGGAACCCGTATCAAGGGGCGTTGTGATATTCTAGTGTCGTTTCATTTTTTAAGGAATCAATGAACCTAAGTGAATAAGTTCATAGGATCATATAATTAATTTTTTTTACTGAAAGGCGGAAACAAGATCCATAGAAGTCCCAACCGTTAGAATTAAATAAATGTTTTTCCCCACAACCCGTGATAATTTTTTCTCTCCAGAAAGTCAGCCAGGCCTCTCTTGAACAGTTCATAGAGCTCCGCCATAACAACCCTACTGCGGCAGAGGAGTTCCCACAGTTACCACTGATCAACAGTAAAGACCTTGTCTATGGGTGATGGTTAGACTGCCTCTCCTATAGGCGCAGAGGATTGCCCCCTGTCTATGGTGATGGTAGAGCACCTATCCTTAGGTGTAGAGAATGCACCTGTCTATGGTGTGTTAGAACCCCTCTCCTAGGTGTTAGGGAGCCCCTGTCTATGGTGTGGTAGAGCCACCGCTCCTCTAGGTGAGGAGGAAATGCCCTGTCTATGGTTGAGGATGTAGAGCCACCTCTCCTCTGGTGTAGAGAGGATGCCCCTGTCGATGGTGATGGTAGAAACACCTCTCCTCTAGGGTAAGCGGATGATGCCCCCTGTCGAGGGATGGTTAGAGCCACCTCTCCTCTGGTGTAGAGAAATGCCCCTGTCTATGTTGATGTAGAACCACCTCTCCTCTAGGTGTAGAGGATGCCCCATGTCTATGTTGATGGTGTAGAGCAACCTTCTCCTAGAGGTGTAGAGAATGCCCCCTGCTATGTGAGTAGAGCCACTCCTCCTGATAGGTGTAGAGAATGCCCTTGTCTATTGGTGTGCTGTAGAACCACCTCTCATCCTAGTGTGAGGATGCCCCCTGTCTATGGTGATGGTCGGGTAGAGCAACTCTCCTATAGTGTAGAGGATGCCCCTGTATATGTGATGTTAGAACAACTCTCCTCTAGGTCTGTGTCGAGGATGCCCCTGTCTATGGTGCTGGATGGTAGAACCACCTCTCCTCTAGGTGTAGAGGATGCCCCCTTGTCTATGGTGCTGGTAGAGCCACTCTCTGCTAGGTGTTATGTAGAGGACGCCCCTGTCTATGTGATGGTAGAGCCACTTCCTCAGGGTAGAGAATGCCCCGCTATGGTTGATGGTTAGAACCACTCTCCTCAGGTAGAGGCTGCCCCCTTGTCCTGCAGGTCACAGTCGAGGTATAAAAGATCTTTGAGAGATCCGTGTAATGTCCGTCAGGTATTTGTTACATTGTAATGACGGTCTCCCCTCAGTGTCTTTTTTCTAATGATATATATAAACCCCAAATTTTTGTCATCTGTCATCGGATCTAATCCCTTCCATTCCACTACATAATCTGGTTGCTCTCCTCTGGCACCCGTCCAGTTCTTACTAGGTACTTTTTATACAATGGTCCCAAAAACTGTACACAATATTCCATGTGTGGTCTGAAACAGGGATTTGTAAAGGAAAAAACTAGTCTATCATGAGAATCTATTTCCATCCACCAATACACCCTAAGTGCCCTTTTCAGCTCCAGTTTTAACCAAGTAAATGACTGTTTAAAACATAATATAGTTTTTCAATTAGATGTGTGTGGTGCACCTCGAATGTTATTGGTGCAAGGTAGATTAGGGTTCCCTCACCAAATACTTAAAATTAAAGAATAATCCAAGCACTCCTTTGAAATATATAAGGCCTTGCTAAAGTTCTTGTTAAATAAAACTATTCCTTGCACTCCTTTGGAATATATAATGCCAAGTGAATAGTTTATTTACAAGAACTTTACAAGGCATTATATATTTCAAAGGAGTGCTTGGATTATTCTTTAATTTTAAAGTATTTGGGGAGGGAACCCTAATCCTACCTTGCACCAATAACATTCGAGGTGCAACCACACACATCTATTGAAAAAGTATAATTATGTTTTAAACTGTCAGTTACTTGGTAAAACTGGAGCTGAAAAGGACTTAGGGGTATTGGTGGATGGAAATAGATTCTCATGATAGACATAGTTTTGCCCTTATACAAATCCCTGGTCAGACCACACATGGAATATTGTGTACAGTTTTGGGCACCAGTGTATAAAAAGGACATAGTAGAACTGGAACGGGTGCAGAGGAGAGCAACCAAGATTATTAGGGGAATGGAGGGATTAGAATACAATGACAGATTACAAAATTTGGGTTTATTCAGTTTAGAAAAAAGACGACTGAGGGGAGACCTCATTACAATGTACAAATACCTGAACGGACAGTACAAGGATCTCTCCAAAGATCTTTTTATACCTCGACCTGTGACCAGGACAAGGGGGCATCCTCTACACCTAGAGGAGAGGTGGTTCTACCATCACCATAGACAGGGGCATTCTCTACACCTAGAGGAGAGGTGGCTCTACCATCACCATAGACAGGGGGCATCCTCTACACCTAGAGGAGAGGCGGTTCTACCATCACCATAGATAAAGGTTCTTTACCGTATGAGCAGTGAGACTATGGAACTCTCTGCCGCAGGAGGTTGTTATGGCGGACTCTATGTACATGTTCAAGAGAGGCCTGGATGCCTTTCTGGAGAGAAAAAATATCACGTGTGGGGAAAAACATTTATTTAATTCTTAAAGGTTGGACTTGATGGACTTTTTCCGGCCTTATATAATATGATACTATGAACTTATTCACTTTAGGTTCATTGCTTCCTTAAAAAAATGAAACGAGCACTGTCGCCCCTTTAATAAGGGTTCCCCTAATCAGGAGGTATTATATTTTTTTTAGGTAAACTTATATAGAAACTTTAATTCCCTTCAGTTTTAAAAGGGAACCATAAAGCGTTCATACAACCATCTATGATCTACACAGGGCGGATACACATTTTTCATGCGCTCCTGCTGAATACAGTGTTCACTTTGCCCTGAATAGGACATTGTTCGGTCCGCTCGCACGGCTTATGGAAAGTAAGACACACCTGTAATTTTCCTCACATTAAAAACCCGGGCTTCCCATAGGCCCCTTTCCTGTTACATGCCACAGGGTGGGAGAGAACTGGAGTGCAAAATCCTAATGGAGATGCCAGTGTGATGCCTTTTACCGTGTATGAATTATGCATGTTATACTAGATGATACGTTCAGACTTACTAAGCAGTTTGCCCAGATATGGTTTACGTTAAATGGCTTCTCTGGGAGTAGTTAGATAAGATTTAACAAGCAGAATATGTGCAAGTTTTGTCAAATAACTTGAGTTTTTTTTCTCCTTGCAGGCTCAGGGTCCATGGTCACAGTTGTATGTATTATGTTCGGCATTTCAATAGTGTACTACATCATCCATAGATTGGAAGTAAACTTTCCCCATCAATTAGAAAACATTACTAACACTTATTCATACAGCCAACAGCTATCCTCCTGCCTTCCCTGTCCATTAGAAGTGTAAGAAGCTGACAGACAGCACATCTTCCCATGGAGAAAGGATCAGTCATGACTAAATTCAACTGGCCAGATCCCTCCTGAAAGCTGGCAGACTCCCATATTCATAGGGTTGTAGGGCATTCCCACGGAATTAAAAGGCTTGGCAATTTTTGTAATAATAAAGGGAACCAGCTCTCACCTGCTTTTACACCACTAAACTAACAGCCCCTTCAGCTGTGGTATAAAATGTATTTATATACTATACTATGAGATGAGCAGAGATGAGTCACTTTTACAGGCTAAAAAAGTAGTGTCCCTTCAGATTTTCATATCTTTGGTTTTCTAGAACATAGAACCATGCTTTTGGTATCATATTAATGGTAAGAATCTCAAATTTCAAATTTACTTACCCGGTCCAGTAAGTTCCTCGAAAGTGCATTGTCCGTCGATAATGCGTTGTGCCGCGATTCACTAAGACCGTGTGCCCAATATCCTGAATGTGTCGCTTCCCTGCTCAGGTACGCCGGAGTTCACCTTCTTCTTCCTGGTGCATGTAAGTGCTTGGTCTTACAACACAATTTGAAAGTTAAATCCCGCGCTCTGTCCAAACACGTCGGATCATCCGACGGACCGAACACCCGCACCCCCCGCCCTCCGATTTCGGTCGAATGAAAGCCAGCGCAACTGCGTAAAATCCGATTGCATGCAACACAATCCCGTCAAAGCTGCGCAAAACCTGAAAACGGCACAAAGTCCGACAATAGTGCAACATGCAACCCTTAGTAAAAAAAAAGCACAATTGTCTTTCAAAGTATTAGGTTTCTGGCTACTGGCTCTGTGATCTACAGAATATATATATAAATTTATCAGCAGCTTGCATACCCAACTATGTCTTAAGTTACCCAATCTCTGGTTCTGTAGCTCACCAGCCTCATGTGATTTGAAAGATAAAATATGTATCTTTAATATGAAACCTAAGGCATGTTTCTAGGTACTACAGAACCAAGATATGGGCACCTGAAGTGACATTAATTTTCCAGCCTCTACTAGTGACTCTTTTCAGCTTATTTGCATAAAGCTTTGATGGTGATTTGTTTCTAATATAAAAGAGGGAATTCTAGAACGGACCCCCTACCTGAGGGGGGCAGTTAATACAGTGGTGTTTAAATTGGTCCCTTTAACATGTGGCTTCCGCATGAGGTTCCGGGAGATCAAATCATATATAACACAGCACATAATATTCAGGATCCATTATAATGGGATTTATGTACATAGTATTATTGTCCTTCAGTGTGGACATCCTAATCCTGTAGTAATCCCGTAGTACTGCTACACTGTATCAGATTATATGAACTCAGTCTGTGTTTAAGTTTTTGATGTTTGTTTTAGTTTGAACCCAAACTATGAGAAACGTATTGAATGCTATAAAAGTAGAGGGGAAACCTGACCCTTAGCAGCCCGTCCCTGGGGGTACTGTGCCGTCTGACATAAGGTCAGAATCCCACAATCCTGCACTAATGTCACTTTCAGATGTACATGCCCTAGTTCTAGGAGAACCCATATGAGGATGATCCCATAGCGGGGGTGGGAAAAATCTAAAGATTTTTTTTTCAGTGTTTAAATATAAGAGGAAGAGGGTGGGGAAAAGCTTGTAAAGAGCTCATGCTGATTTTCTAAATTCACATCTGATTTGTGTATGTAAAACATAATTGGTTAAATGAATCCAGATATCTGACAGGCCGCTCCAGCACAATAAACCCCAGGGACATCAGCTCTACACATTGCAGATTATTATCCCAGCCCTGCTTCCTGTCTCTGCGGCACATATGAAATCAGATCTATTTTGTGTGATCTTTTTACTGAAGCGCCGCTGATAAGGATTAAGCCAGAAACGTTTTTCAATCAGATTTGTTCTTTATAAATTGTTGGAGAATCAGCATAAAAGTAAAGTGTGAGGAAGAAGATGCACAATCATTAGTGTGGACTGTGACACATATGGCTACTAGCAGTATCTCCATTACACAGGGGTGTAAGCGTGCAGGAGGTGCACCTTGGGCCAATGGTCTTAGAGGGCCCAGAATGTGTTTCATTCCTCTAAAATGGGACCAGTAATATAGATCTTACCCTTTTGACAATGGATAAAGTCTTGAGATTTATTCCCTATCCCTGTGAACGTCTACCTCAAATTAAGTGTAGACGTTCACAGAAGACTAAATATTTGGAAACTCTCAGCCAACATAACTTTTGGTCAAGTTCTGTTGACTATTTCAGTGCATACATTGCCTTTAAGTGTTTTTTTGCCTGCAAGACAAGCCTTAAATAGAAAATTCTCCTTAAAGGGAATCTTTACACAATTAAATTACTACCCCATCAAGTGGAGTATGTCGTCTGTTTACCTGTCAACAAAAATCTCATCCAAATTCATGAGAAAATGAGATGAGAAGAATCAATATTTTGCCTGAAATGAGTCAAGTTTAGAAGTTGAAAGGGGTGTATCACTACAGAAGCCTCAATCTGTGGTTCCAACGTTTAGCTTCTTCCATGAACTGACCATTGACTAATGCCAAGCATTTCCTAGAAAGTTAAGGTCAACCTGCCATTTAATATAGGTCTGATACTCCATCCATTACAATATGATCACTTGCAGACAACTTGAGATGCGATAACAAAACACATGCGTTAACGCGTTGTTAACGCATGTGTTAACATCACATTTTTGTAAATGGAAATGTTAACAGTGATGTAATTAGGCAAATCACCCCTCCTCAGATGTTGTATATGCGTTGAAAATGCAGGTCAAAACGCAACATGTGAACGCGCCCTGAGACTATCACAGAGCTGGTGGATTTATATGGAGACTCGACTACACACAGGTGGATTATATTTCTCATCATCAGTCATTTAGGACAACATTGTAGCATTCAGAGATCTGAACTGAACTTCTGGAGGGAGTTTGCTGCACTGAAAGTAAATAGAACGAATAATATTAGACGTCTCACTTTTCAGTTTATTATTTCTTACAAAACTTTAAAATATCCAATAAATTTCGCTCCACTTCACAACTGTGTCCCACTTCCTGATTCTTCACCAAAAAAATTACAATTTTATATCTTTATGTTTTGAAGACTGAAATGTGTCCAACGGTAGAACATTTCAAGGCACTATACATACACTTGTTTTCTTTTGTCTTTTTCCTCGTTTTGCCAACCTAGGCCAAAACATCATATCTTGGATTATATTTGCTTTGTTTTTCTAAAATGTAAAGCAATTAAACCAACTAAAGGAGTGCTCATACTCTATCCATCTCAATTATCGGGGTAGGAACTATAAATCAAGGTGCGGCCACACACTCAGGACGCGTTCACACTTTGCGTTTTGGTTGCGTTTTCATTGCGTTTGAAACGCATTACAACAGCTGATGAGAGGTGATTTGCCTAATTACATAACCGTTTATGTTTGTTAACACAAGGTTAACACATGTGTTAACAAAACGCATGTGTTAACGCGTTGTTAGCGTATACAATGCTAAGGCCCCTTCCACACTTGCGTTTTTCACGTTTTCTGCGTGTGCTTTTGACGTGCAGAACTTGCATTGCACTCTGACCCATTGTAATCAATGGGCTTTTACAGACTTGCATTTTTTTTCACGCACACACACGTGTGTTTTTTAACGCACGTTTAAATCTCGACATGCTCTACTTTTGCAAGTCACGCGCGTGAAAAACGCACCATACATGTCTATAGAGATGCATCAAAAACACATTGCACTCTGAGACACTTGCAAGTCCAATGCAAGTGCAATGCGTTTTTAACGTATCAATTGCCATAGAAAAGATAGAGCTCAGTCCTGAGTCCATTTCCCGTGCATTATCTGCGCATGAAAAACGCATTGAAATTGCATTGAAAATGCGCGTGAAAAACAGACACTGAAAAAACTCTGACTGAAAACTGATTGAACTCAGATTAAAAATGTCAGTTTTTCACTGACCAAACCCTGATCGCACCCTGATCAGACTCTGACGTGATCTGCAACGCGAGTGTGCAAGGGGCCTAAGGGCGCGTTCACACGTTCCGCTATCATCGCGTTCATAACGCGACGCTAGCGCACAGTGGGCGGAGCTCGGGCCGATCGCATATGCGTTTCCCGGGAAACGCATGCGATTAATCACACGATCGCATGCGTTTCTCTGGAAACGCATATGTGATCGCCCCAAACTCCGCCCCCTGTGCGCTAGCGTCGCGTTATGAACGCGACGATAGCGGAACGTGTGAACGCGCCCTAAATCTTATGACTAAATGTCATATGCATTAAGTAAAACAGTTGATTAATTAAGCAATCATAAAAATTTGAAACCCTAGAATGAGTGACAATTAATCAATGATACTTTAGGGAAAATGTGAAGCACGGTAGGTTCCAATTTTTTTAAAAATCCCATCACTTTTTTTACTAGACTAGCTGCTGTGTACATTTTTCCTGGTTCATTTTGATAAATCCTAATGTTTCCTAATTATTTACCTCCATAACTGCCACCAGCTGAATCACAAGATAAAAACAGATTTTCCCTTTAATGCTTCAAAGTCCATAGTTTCAAAAATAGTTATTATCCTCAGTATATTCCAATAACCAGCCAAAAAGCAAGTGAACATCCTCCAGAATCCCCACCCGCTGACACGAAAGATAAGAAGTTGATTCATCAAAGTGCAAGTCCATACATTTGTCTTCAAACAGCGGCTGCATTAATGAGCGAGGTGTTTCTTCCCAAGTTTATATTCATGTTTGCATACGAGAAAGCTAACTTTGTGCAGGAAGATTTAACCCATCAGAAGTTCTGGTCAATTAAAGCTATAGCATCTAAGCAGTTTGACAGAGGGAGGGAGCTACCTCTGTTTACCCATCAGCACCTCGCAACATAATCACGGGGTGCTGAGTAGTTTCCATGGCAGCCGTGGACCTTACAAAATAACACTGACAGGCGATACTTTTGTAGAATAGTAAGATTTTATGGGAGAGATCACACCATTGCTCCGAATAAAACAACATCTTTTCATCGATTTTGATACAAATGAATAAAATACCAAAAACAGTACATATACAGGTGGTCCCCTACTTAAGAACACTCGACTTACATATGACCCCTAGTTACAAACGGACCTCTGGATATTGGTAATTTATTGTACTTTAGTCTTAGGCTACAATGATCAGCTGTAACAGTTATCACAGGCGTCTGTAATGAAGCTTTAGTGTTGATATTGATTCTTATGACAACACAACATTTTTAAAGTCCAATTGTCATAGAGACCAAAAAAGTTCTGGCTGGGATTACAATGATAAAATATACAGTTCCGACTTACATACAAACTCAACTTAAGAACAAACCTACAGACCCTATCTTGTATGTAACCCGGGGACTGCCTGTATAAATGATATTTTCAGTAAAAAAAAAAGTTTCAAATAAAAGATCAATATATGATACCCCATAGGAAAAGACAACATATCAGTTAGGCCGAGTTAGGCCGAGTTGGTGTATGATAGTTTCCATTCCCCTTTCTGTTATCAAATAATGGAAAAAATGGTGTATTTTTTCCATGATTACGGTGATAACAGAAGCCTAATGGAAGGCAACCTTCCATACATTGAAGTCAACGGGGAACGGAAGAATTTCCGCTCACATTCTGCTTTTACTTTCTGTTGCACTCTCCTAAATTGGATAGTGTAACGCAGGTGTGAACGGAGCCTTAGACCGCACTAAACATAGATTTGGAAAAAAATGTAGAGATATATAATAAATTACATGCATCTAAAACAATACTAAACAGATAAAGAAACAACCTATCCCGCAAAAAACAACCACCAATTTTGTATGACAAGTTACTGCTGGTCATAAGTAGAACAAGAACAAAGATGGGCATTAATTATTTTTGGCGCAGGGTGGCACTATATTTTTTCAGTGGGATATAAGTTTGTGGCACAAGGGATTAACGAATTGCCGCACGGACTGAAAGATTTGGAATTCCCTAGATCAGCTTTTAACTGGGCTATTTTTGCAACACAAAATGCACCAAAAAATTGAAGTGCCAGAAAACTGCTGGATTCACGAGCGGCGCTAACATTTTGTGCCCGAAAATAGAACAAGTTGAGAGTATCGGAAAACACCATTATTATGGCCCCAAAACTTCATAAATTCAGGTGCAAGAGGCGCAGAGAGGAAAAATAATAAAAAATACCCATTTTTCCATTTGAAAGGCCATAATAAATGCCCCCCAAAGTCTCCCAGTCTCCCTATAGAAGGGATTATCTAAATTTTAATTGTTAAACCCTATCCACAGAATAGGGGGTTAAATTCTGTCCAATGGACCTGTGGGAGTCCAACAGGGGTCTGATTTCTCTTATTTCCCTCAACAGTGCTGTCTAGTGCACATAGTATAAGCCTTTTTGGCCATGGATAAAGGTATAATAACAAAGAAAACACTCTTTCATTACTTATATAACTGAAGTTGCTTCTCTCCGAAGCTACAAGGCTACGGTGGTAGTTCGTGCAGCAACACTGGAAGCCAGCCGCAACAAGAGGTGTTGGTGCGCATGCGCGAGTGTGCCGGAGAGCTCGTGACATCACTGCCTCTACGGCATGACAGAATTATGAGCACAAACGGTCACGCGCATATAGGGAACACCAGGATCGTGGTGCGCCGAAGGTGGATTTGAATACCGCTAAAAACACTTTTTCCACGAATATAACGGTTTCTGCTTCTATTCAAGATATGTTCCGGCATCAGCTCATCCTGAGCTGTCTAAAGGTATTTGTGGGTTAGAAGGGTCATTTTAAAGTGGTAGGTTTCCTTTAAGGAGGTTTTAATTCTTTACATAACAACACAAGGCAATGCTGAAGCCTTAAATCTAAACCAAAAGGAGGAATGCGGCAAAGTATATTAGCTTTTCTCAGGTGTGGACCACCCACTGGGCACTAACTAACCTAATTTGCATATGTTTCACATCTGTTTCAGTTCAAAAAAGGGCATGTTAATTAGTCTAAAGTTAAAAAACAAACATTCCCCAGATATCTACAATAATGGCAAGAATATCTTGCAGATATCAAAGTGTTTATGGAATTAACGATATTACCGATAGGATGAGCCGATGCTCGGGCACAGACACTTCTAAGCAGCAATTCTTTGACACAGAACCTTAATTTAAGCACATTAGTTGCATTTACAGAGGATTGCAAATTGCTGATTGTTAAAGACATAATAACAGGGTCAGGTCAACCACGTCTGCATTTTACTTCACCGGGATTTTTCCATCCGTAGTATTTAAATGGAGAACAAAATGTCCACAAAAAGGTTTAATGGTCAAGTTCTCTCCACCGTTATTAATCTGTAGGAGGTCACTAGAGTCAAGGCCACTTTAGGTACATTATTGTATTCCAAGTAACCATGGAAACACGAGTCCTCTGAAATCATTGGTAAGGCAAACAAAAGTCAAATATCAAGAATGTGAGATTTTTCGGTAGTGTAGAAGAAAAATATTGTTTTCTTAGACTACACATTCTAAGGTAAATATGTCATCCCTATACTTGGGGTCAGACTGGGGGTCCTACTAGATAAAATTTTTCTATTGGCCCATCCTCTCGAATAATTATTCTAGTGGCTTATCGATCCCCTAGGAAATAGATCAGAGTAGCCTACAAATTAAGTTGTCTTTCGGGATACAGTACTGGTTAAAGCCAGGGCCCACCGGAAGGTCCCCTGATGCTCCGGTGAGCCATTCTGATACTGCCTCTACTTTATAAATCTACTTCCTCTTTTATGATCCAGGAGGTTTGTTTCCCTATGGTTGTACAGTTGGGTGCATAGCTAGGGTAGGGGTAGCCCTGCATACCTGGAGAGGGTGCTACTGGAGTCAGCAGAAGAAATAATGGTGATAATGATACATTCCAGGGAAAGAGTCAATCGCTGTAGAAGAGTCAAGCCATGAGCGAGCAGTGCCAGGGAAACGCAAGCTGGCAAGACAATGGGATAGAGGGCTTTGGGTTGTCCCAAATTGAGAAATAACCTAAATCTAGGATGTGACTGATTACTGGTCTCGCTTCTAGGACCTCATAAATCAGAAGGACACTGTCCAATACCCCCTGCTTAAATATAGTGGTGGGCAAGGATACATGCTGCTGTTCAATTCATCTCTATAGGATAACCAAAAATAGCCAAGTGCTGTACTAAGCTGTTACTGTCCGACCTATAAACGTTGAATGCAGCTGTAGTACACGCTTGGTCAACACTCCGTAACAACGCTGACAGTAAATTGACCCTGCCCACTCTGGTGGAGATGCCCAATCTGGTCTGGGGATAGGTGACTAGTATTGATTCCGCGACAACCCTTTAATGGTGGAGACAAACAAAAGCATTTTCCCCAGGTAAAAGGAAGCCTGGTGTCTATTTAACTGTAGGCATCTATTTCCTATTATGTTAATATACAATACAAGGGAATCCATTAATTACTATTTAAATAAAATGTTATGGTAAATTATTATTATAATGATAATTGCAAATGAGAAATGAAGCATGAAGAATACAAATTAACAAAAATTGAATGTGAAAAACAAAAAGATAAAAAAAACACAACTTGGAGAGGATGTTCTTTATATGATTGTAACATCCGTGCCAAAGACTTTCTTTGTCCGCAGGGAGTTCTTTTTCTTTGTCTTTTGTGTGTGTGAACTGCCGCTAAGGTTGCTGCTGTGTTAGAATTGATTAAGCCACACCCAGCTCTATGCAGTCTAGCCCTGTCCAGCAAGATTACTAGATCAAGTCAGCTTCTGGGGGCGGCATCCAGGAACTCCTTTGCATACCTGCCCAGGTCCATTATACCTGGTTGTGGTTACGCTGTTTGCTGGACATAATTTTCTAAAAATAGGATTTCATTAAACACATCTGGTGAACCGTCTATCTGGTGCACATTTGGTAAAGTTCCTATCTTGGCAAGATCTGGTTAACTGTCTATCTGGTCCAGATCTTGTAAACTGTCTATTTGGTCCAGATCTTGTAAACTGTATATCTAGTCCAGATCTTGTAACCTGTCTATCTGGTCCACATCTTGTAATCTGTGTATCTAGTCCAGATCTTGTAACCTGTCTATCTGGTCCACATCTTGTAATCTGTGTATCTAGTCCAGATCTTGTCAAGTGTCTATTTGCTCCAGATCTTGTTAACTGTCTATCTGGTCCACATCTTGTAAATTGTCTGTCTTGTCCAGATCTTGTAACCAGCCTATCTATTACACATCTTGTAAACTGTGTATATGGGTACCATCTTGTAAACTATCTGGTCCAGATCTTGTAAACTGTCTATCTGGTCCAGATCTTGTAAACTGTCTATATGGCTACCATCTTGTAAACTGTCTATCTGGTACACATTTATTGCCTTTTTGGGCAATAAAACACATCCAGATATTGGCTTCTTTAAATTTCCGCAGTTTCCAATTTTAATGCTTCCTTAACAATCCAAAAGTATTTCCAACCTGACGTCATAAAAATGGTGTAAAATGATGCACATCAGATATGAAACACAGTCGCAGGCTCCTCCTCTCTCAAAATATCAAGAAAGAAAAAATTCTTCTGTATGTGTCAGATTCATTTACAATGCATCTGTATAGAAGATTTTAATTAGTTTAAATTCTTCATGCTCCATAGAGCGATCTTTCTAGAAACCAGAGTGGAAATAGTTTATGTAAAATGCTGTCTGCCAAAGCTTCCTAATGCAATCTAGTTATTTGCAGCGGGATGAGAATGCAGATGATTAAAAAGAAAGAAAAACTGCCCCTCCAAAAAACAAAAAATAAAGACAGCTGTTCCTATTACCCAGTCATGAGTTTACATCCTAATGTCTTCTGAATGTGCATTTAAAATTGTATTTCGGCAGGAAATGGATTTGAATATAGATGATGGATATAGGATTTTGTATCACAGAAATGTCTACAAGCTTCCCAAGGTTTAAAGGGAACTTCTTGTGAGCTATGGGAATTCTACAATTAATAGTTCTCTTCAGGGGCGTAACTTGAGGGGGTGCAGAGGGTGCGGTCGCATCAGGGCCCAAGAGGTTTAGGGGGCCCTTATGGTGTCACTTTCCCATATGAGAAGACTATTACTATAAACCCTACATTATAGTCGGGGGCCTGGCACAGACTTTGCACTGGGGCCCATCAGCTTCTAGTTACGCCACTGGTTCTCTTTCACACAGTTCTTCTCTAAATAAATGAAGCTCATGATTGATCTTCTTAATGAACATCTATGTTTCTCTATGTTACCTATTGGGCAGGCAATATCTGTGATTTTCTGATACTGTTCTATCAGTGAACCAGACTGTGCATGGACATACAGTACCACCAACTGGTAACACCCACTAGGCAAACAAGTTACAATTCCGAGAAATTACAATGGAACTGTACAAGATAGAGATTTAAGAGAAAAATATCTCAAATTGATTCAAAGATCACAAGCTCTTGGGGCAGGGCTCTCATTCCTATTGTTTCATATTTCTCCATAATGTATTTTTTTATTTGTATATAACCCCTATGATCTGCAAGGAGCTGCAGAATATGATGGAACTCAGGATTATTATTATAAATGATAAATATTATTACAATTGTTATATCATGGAGAAAAGAAGTAGCCTCTTGGGCTGGGCTCACATCACATCATATGTTGTAAGGACACACCAGGAGGATTCCAACGTGTCCATACAACATATGGCAGAGACGTATCTCACTGTATGCTTACGTAGTGGGATAAGTCCCCCAGGGACCACTCCTCTCCCCTAAATGTGGGGGGAAGAATGTACATAGGTAGCAGTTATTGGCTACTGTCGATGTACGGGGGTGTCTCCCCAGTTATGTCACTGCCCTTATATGGACAGTGATATCACTTGGTCCCTCCCTCCTGCTGAGCTTCCTATGCATTCAGTGAGCCTAGAGCAGTGATGGCGAACCTTTTAGATGCCGAGTGCCCATACTACAACAAAGACCCGCTTATTTATCGCAAAGTGCCAACACAGGAATTTAATTTGTGATTTATACTCCCTTCTCTGTCACAGCTTTCATTGATACCAGCCCCTGAGGACACCAATAAAGCAGAAAATAGTCCCAGGTAGAGCTGTCACTTTAAAATAGCTCTGTGCACAGCAAGTCCTGGGCTGTCTGGGACTGCAGGAAGATACCTAGAGTCATCTCTGGTGATGGCCTGAGTGCCCACAGAAAGGGCTCTGAGTGCCACCTCTGGCACCAGTGCCATAGGTTAGCCATCACTGGCCTAGAGGATGGATGCAATACACTGCATCCGCTCTCCATAGGCTACTATTGCCTCCGCTGAGCACCTACGTTACCTAGCAGGAGGGAGCAGTATGAAAAGACATAGCTTGCTGGATACGACGTACAGTGGTCAGATGGAGGCAAAAACTATGCCTCCGTCTGACACTATGGGGCTTATTTACTAAGGGTCTCGGGATTTGCGCTGCCGTGACACCTATTTAGAAGGGGATTGTTTCGCATGTGATTGGATTTTGGCTCAATGGCGCAAACTTTCATGCAACAGAAATCGGGGGGTGTGCCGTCAGACGATCTGACTGATTCGGACTGAGAGCTGGATGCACCAGGAACAAGAAGGTGAACTCCGGGGACAGATCCAGGAAATCGGGCACACGATCTTTGTGAATCGCGGCAAAGTTAATTCTCATTGGACAACGCACAGCGGGGATCGCCCAGGACCGGGTAAGTAAAGTGGCCCTATATGTTATTGT
>CM033647.1:24189835-24258486 GCA_019512145.1 Engystomops pustulosus
CGGGGACAGATCCAGGAAATCGGGCACACGATCTTTGTGAATCGCGGAAAAGTTAATTCTCGTCGGACAACGCACAGCGGGGATCGCCCAGGACCGGGTAAGTAAAGTGGCCCTATATGTTATTGTATACGCACAGCAGGGATCGCCCAGGACCGGGTAAGTAAAGTGGCCCTATATGTTATTGTATACGCACAGCAGGGATCGCCCAGGACCGGGTAAGTAAAAGTGCTGCTATATGTCAGTGTATACGCACAGCGTATACATCCGGAGCTTTTCTAACCTATATGCTGACCGTACACAATAAACGTGGTGTGAACCCAGCCTAAAACTGACATGTCAGGAGAGGTGAACAATCTGATTTAAATCAGCTTTTCAGAGCCATTTAGTGTCTTCCTTGTTGAGTTATTGAGTTGTCAGGTAGAGGAGGTAGACGGTAGCAGAAAAGAAGCTCTGTTATATGACAGAAGCCAGGAAAGACAATTCTGCTCAGACCCTGCAGGATTTTCCAGAACAAATACATAGGAGTGATAAGGAATATAAA
Organism: Engystomops pustulosus; assembly: GCA_019512145.1. Taxonomy (NCBI): domain Eukaryota; kingdom Metazoa; phylum Chordata; class Amphibia; order Anura; family Leptodactylidae; genus Engystomops; species Engystomops pustulosus. Next base: position 24,190,377 of record CM033647.1, read on the forward strand.
ACCACATCGACATTTGACAGATTTCAGGCCATAGTGCAGGTCTGACAATGCATAGAAAGCCTATTATCTTCTGGAATTGCCGCAGATTATTCCATTTGCAATACAAAGAATGAAATCCAAGTACATTACTGCAGATTCAGGGAGGAAATACTCAGCTTCGCCTGCATGTCAATTTCCTACTGCATTCTTAGTCTCTTTACAGCTCATCTTTGCAAATACATTAATATTTATAAGACTCTAACAAGTGCATATAGTGCAGAGGTATGTATATATACATATATATAGATAATATATATATATATATATATATATATATTATATATATCTATTATATAATTAAAAATTATATATATAATGGGAAATGATTATAGAGGTATGAAGACTAGGTATTCCCATTTCCTCAAATTAATGTTAATATTTTTATTATAAAAAGTTATACAATTTTCCAATATACTTCCTTTATCAATTCCTAGCGTTTTTTTTAGATCTCTGCTTTCTATAGAAAGCTTATATGTTCACTACCAGTGGACAGAAAACTGACCATGGTCACACAGGTGCACGGCTCATTATATCACAGAGAGTTATCAGAGCTGTGTGTTATATAATGAGCCGTGCACCTGTGTGACCAGAGTCAGATTTCTGCCCCCCCGGGTGTAAACATAGAAGCTGTCTATAGCACATCAGCAAGCAGAGATCTAGAAAACCGTTAGGAATTGATGCAGAAAATATATTGGAAAATTGTATAACTTTTTGTAATGCAAACAATTTTAACAACATTAATTTGCTGTAATGCCCTTGCCCTTTCAAGACACACATTTAATATAATGGCAACAAGGATGGGAAGGAGAAGAGGAGGAATAACGGGCAATGGGACAGATGAGAAAAGGAGAAAACTGAGCCTGCAGCTTGATAACTTTTTTTTATTTTTACTATTTTTCAGACTCCCTAGGGTACTTTAACCCTAGGTTGTCTGATCGATCCTATCATATACTGCCATACTATTTTCTTCCTCATTCATTACAATGTGCTATCAGCACATTGTAATGAAGGGGTTAAAACGAAATAGCCTCGGGTCTTCGGAAGACCACACGGCGGACGGTCGTGAACCAGTTAAGTGGCGTTCCGCTGCGTATTTGCGCCATGCACCGCATTTATTACTACGACTCGACAGAATAGTGTTACAAGCTCTTTAGTAAAGGTGCACCAAAAAAGGTGGTGCTGGCGTATGATAAATAACCCCCAAAACTGAGTTTCCTGCAGGGTTCTCAGCCATGAGAAACAGCCTGTAGTGCAACTCCACTAATGACATCAGACAGAAATAAAGAATTGTGAAACGCCCTATTGAACGCTTTACATATGGAGATTTTCTTCCTGCCATATGCCTCAGCTCAAAACTCTGTAAAGACTCCTACATTATTCTTCTTAATGGACTGCAGCATAACTAAGTATTCTACACTAAAGTGAGGAAAACATTGTAAAGTTACATTGCGATAGAATAATTTACTGCCGTAGCTTATTGTTATTACGGTAAATCTATATGCAGGGAATGTACACGACGAGTATTTATACTGCTGCAGCCAACAAGTATACATTACCTCCCCGCATCTATCTGTACGTTTTTTATGCTAAATTCAATAAACCAAAATTGTTAGTAAAATGGCATAAATAAATGATACGGAAGAGCAGTATTGGTTTTGATTGTACAGGTTATGTACGATGGTGCATTACCTTGGGATTGCACCCTGCCTTGTATAACTCCATTGTGCGTCCAAATACACGGTGAAAGGCGTTATGACTAATTTATGGACAATCCATTCACATAAGAGGTTTCCTGCTGCATGGCTATTATTCCTGCTGTATTATACTGTCATATAATATTGTAATTATATATATATATAACATGAAGATGGATATAAATGGCATTGCTGTGACTGAGTCTATGATTTTGAATCATTTCTTAACATGATATATTGTATTCCAAACATTGGCTCAATGGTACAATTTAATCAGGGACGCATTTGCTATTTCTTGGCTTCAATGTAAAGTTATTTCTAGGTTTCCTAATTATGCAAAGGTTTATTCTGAATGAAGAATAATAATAAAAACGTTATATGTCCCCAAAGGGAACGGAAAGGGACATACATTACTCTATATTGAAACTTGTGCTAATGCACATGGTGGGATGAAGGATGCAGATGGCTTCCTTTTTTTTTTAACAACTGGTCTCGTAGAATTGGTGGATAGGGCCCTGTTGATCTCTGGAAGTTACATTAAGAGTAAAGCAGTATGGGAATACCCATCAAAGGACTATAAAAGTATTAAGAAAGATATATGACAATTTTTTAACCATCATAATAAAGGAAGTCTGTCCAGGAGCCCCGGGGGGGTCCATGGGCACCTATACCAAACCGGCAAGTTTGAGATAATAAAGAGTGGAACCACCAACCATAATATCTTTAGGAAGAAAATATACACAATCCAGAGAGTTGAGCAGACACTGTGGCTTTAATTGTTAACAAACGTGCATGTTCAAAGTTTACATCCATCAGATCGACGCGTTTCGCTTGGACAAACCACCCGCAGCCATAACTAAGGGAAGTCTTTCCACCCAGAACGTGTTGGTCTGATGGATATAAACTTTGGTCATGGACATTTGTGAACAATAAAAGCCACAGTGTCTGCGCAACTGGCTGGGTTGTATAGGTTTTCTATATTGGACTATATGCCTGTAGTGTGATGATCTGTGCGAAGTTGGACCTGTGGGTGTGGGTGAGCTGGTTTACTATTGTGTGTGCTCTAGGCACACATGTATACAAGAGCTCTTTCAGGACCTAAAGGACTGAAAGCAGACAGCAACTAGCTTGAGTCTGATTCTTCAGTAAATCCTTGCTCAGGGCCCATGCTAGGTACAATACAGTAGAACAGGGACTGCCTCAGTCCCACATAGGCAAACCATAATTTCTTACGCCTTTTTTCTTTTGGTGTACATTCTCTAACCATAAATACTAGCCGGGATGCCATCAGGGGGGAAGTTAGTTTGACTGTGTTCAGGGGGCCCCAATGAGGAGAGGGGGCCCCAAGTCACAGGTGCACAGAACTCACTGTGCACCCTGGGCTGGATTATCATTCTGTGTGGTGGGGTCCTACAAAATTTGCCCCTTACTTTCTAGAGACGGCCCTGTATCCTAGTTACCTGCTCTGATCCTATTTAATTTTCTCTTTATTTTTTCACATTATTACACTCCAACTTCTAACAACCCTTTGTTACAGAGTAGTAACCTGGAACCCACAGCAGTCAGGGGGTCCAAATGCTTTATCTTCATAAGTCTCAGATTTCTACAGAAGTGTTGCTTTTGCAGAAGCATGTTTTATTCATTTTGACACTTATGTATTAGTAACAGAAAGAAGCAAATATTCGATTCATATTGTTTGCTACAGAAGTAGGGATGGAGAGAACTGCGAAATACATCTCAGAATGAAAATGTCAATGAAAAGGTCCAAATTTGTATTTCGGAGACAAACATGGCCTGCTTCTGTTATGTCAAGCTATGTAGAGCATTTCCGATATTTCCCTTTACAATATACAATGGCTGCTGTCATGATGTATATACATTGTAATACTGCAGAATGTGGGAAATAACAAAACAGCTTCTTCCAACCATTTATATTATTCTAATTCTTCTGCTTATATCAGCAGGATGTCACAAGAAATATACACCAGAGTCATGTGTATACCCCGGCGTAGTCACAACAGGAGCTGATTTGTCCCTTTACAAAAAAAATGCACTTCTAGACAAAATTTAAGGATATTTACATTTCTAGAACATTTTTATTGCACAGATCTGCAAATGTAAGAACTTGGATAAAACAAATCTATAATTTTATGTCTGCAGATCCTAAGCAAACCTACAGAACAACATATCACAGGTAAAGGGACAAATGAAAGAACATGTCAAACAGTGATGTTTTACAAATTTAGTTTTCAATTGGGGAGGGGGAATTTAAACTATTTTAAGGGGTTATCCAAGATTAGACAATGATGGATCCTTTCTTATAGAAACATAGAAACAGCTCCACTCCTATCCATTGGGTTGTGTTTCCTATTGCAGCTCAGATCCATTAGTGAAAAAGTGGCCAATTTGTAATAGGTTTAGGGCATTCATTGTTTTTTACATGGTATTTGAAGGGAGCCTGTCACCAGGTTTTACCCCATAAACCTATAAAAAAAATTCATCCACAAAGTCGGGCAAATATGACTCTTCTCACCTCATTTTCACATAAGATGAGTTTACAGTACCAAGAAACATGCTCCTGGTATCATATTAAAGATAAGAATTCCATCTTTCAGATCACATGAGGCGTATGGTTCTATGAGCTACAGAACTGGACACACAGGCAACTAAAATAGGTGGAAAACAGAGCTTTATCTGCAGCTTGTATTTCCAACTATGTCTTTAGCTGCCCGTATCTCTGGTTCTGTAGTTCACAAAGTCATAAGCCTGGTGTGACACTCCCCCTGCTACCAACCACTAAACTTGACTCATCTCATGTGAAAAAGAAGAGTCATATTTGCCAGACTTTGGGGGGAGACTTTTCATGTGAGATTTCACATTAAAAAAGGGAATTCTAGAAAGGACATTTCATACCCTACCTGAAGGGACTAGTACTTAGGTGGGGGTTGCTACTAGGGTCATCAATCTATATAAATGGGTGCTGTTCCGTATCAAAGGGTTTGGGTTTTTTTTTTCATTAAAAGGACACTATATTTTAAAAAAGCTTTTTAAAATAAATTTATAGTAAAACAAAATTAATACAAGAAACGTTGAACTTCTTTCCATTGCTTAGCTCCACCAATACTGTTTTCCACTCTGAGAGCCACAGCATCTAGGTTTCTTTCAGCAGACTTGCAAAAACTGCAAATTACCAATTCAGGCTGGAGAGATGAAAATTGCTGGAATTATATTGCAGGGGGATTACAATATCGGTCCCAAGCCTTCTATGGGGTCCATGGCCACCAAACTGTAAACTGAGAAGGACCTTTAACCATGAAATCCTCATACATCTATTCATGTTCTCGATACACAGTAGCCATTTCAGGACTTTTGAAGGTCCTAAAACCTTAGATTGAAAGCAGGTAGAATGGACACATCCTCCATTCCCCAAGAAGCTTTTTTCTATAGCCATAAGTGGTAAGTGATTTCTGGACTTGTAGCGGCTATAATATTCATATGGCCCAGGACAAATGACAGTCTAAAGCATAGATAATTGGGCATTTTATCAATCTGTACTACAGATTTGTCCAATCAGAGCTTAACTTTAATTTTCCGAAATCTGTTCATACAGCTGAGCCCTGATAGGTTTCCATTGATAACTAGTACATTATTACCTTAGACCAGTGATGGCGAACCTTTTAGAGGCCGAGTGCCCAAACTACAACAAAGACCCGCTTATGTATCGCAAAGTGCCAACACATAAATTTAATTTGTGATTTATACTCCCTTCTCTGTCAGTTTCCATTGATACCATCACCCAGAGGACACCAGGTAGTCCTATATTCACCAGAAAATAGTCCCAGGTAGTCCTGTCACTTTAAAATAGCTATGTGCACAGCAAGTCCTGGGCTGTCTGGGACTGCAGGAAGATGCCTGGAGTCATCTCTGGTGATGGCCTGAGTGCCCACAGAAAGGGCTCTGAGTGCCACCTCTGGCACCCGTGCCATAGGTTAGCCATCACTGCCTTAGACACTTTTGATAAATCTCCTCCATTTGCATGGAAACATATTATCAGACATCTAATAAGCAAATACATTAGGGTGAAATTTATGTGCAAAAAAAAGTTCACAGATGATGTAAAGTGAAAACAACCAAATGATTTTGAAAGTGAAGTCAGCGCCAATGCTGTTCCTGCCCACAACCCAGCTGTATACATCCACCCACACTGCCCATCGACTGAAGAGACTTGGCAAAAATATAGATGTTGTTATTATGGGGGGTTCTCATTGCTGTTGTATGTAGTTCATTAAACAGAGTACATGATGTAATATGTATTTTATATTTTAAGATGAGTTAGTCCTTAAAGGGTTATTGCCACAAAGACAAGACTCTTATATATACTCATAATAACAAGATAACACATTCTCTAATTCACTGTTATTAACGAAGCAGCATTTCTTAGATATAATTCCAACTTGTCTCTGGTGTGTAAAATCTTGGCTGCCCCTGGATATGACCAAAAATCTTCTGACTATGGTTGGATTCTTCCCACGTATAGCTTCTCTTGTCTGCACACTACAGTGCTCTTTGCCTCATGCCCCACCCCCCTGCATTACAAAACCAGTTCATACACAGACACTTCCTGCCACCAAGTAACAGTGTGCAGAGACTTACAAGCTACAGACAGATAAAGTCTTTACAGCAGGACTGACTGTGTGTTATAATGATTAGGTTAGTTAGCAGAGCTGAGAGTGTCATTGTGATTTATATTCATTTCATAGATCTCATCATCTCTGATCTTTCTGTGTCAGATACTAGTAGAATGTTTAGAAGCTACATAAAAGTGTAGATAAACCTGTACCGTGATAATCTAAGCACATTATCAGCACACTGTATCTCACGGCCCTAGAGGAATCGTGAAGTGTCTGCTTAGAGAGTCCCCGCCCACACTCTGGAATCTTACACTGACCTGTCTAGTGAGTGATAAGACTAAAAGCAGCTAAAACTGAGTAAAATTGTAAAGTAAGGTGTTAAAATGATCTTTATTGTATAAAAATCACCAGGGGATTAAAATTTGAGAACTTTCTTTCATGGGAAAACCCCTTTAAGTTTAACGATTAAAGCTGTAATTAGTCAGTAAAATCCCTTTAAATAATGATAGTGCTCTACCTTAAACCCCTTTTATTATGTTCTTACCTTTCCACTTATAAGAGATTTGCAAAGATCAAAGCAGACCAAATTGAGATTCATTATAACCTTGCATCTAATGTTTCTATATGATCATAGAGAGACACACAAAAGTTTTTTTGCGCAATGGTGCTGAGAATAAATTGCAGCATGCATCGTTGTATGCAGCTTGGCCTACTGCCAAGAGAAGACACAAAAAAGCATCAAAACCCCCATATTATTCATATACTTTTTTTGCATTATTTGGACTCTACCCTTTACTGTGTAATGTCACGACTGTGTAATCCAATTGATGGTCCTGTGTGTGTGTGTGTTTGTTTAGTTATATTTGGATATGTATGCCTTTAGTCTTTACTTTATTAATATAAAAAAATATATTTCAATAAAACATAAGTTGAAAATAAACCCCACCATTTGAAGTTGAAAACTGGAATAAACGCAAAAAAAATGATGTAGCAAAAATTTTAAAAAAATTATTCACCTGTTCCCCTGCACCAGATCTGGCAATCCAGTCTCAGCTACTAACGGTCCATAGAAGACTGGAAACTATGAAGTCCCATTTGGGGTCCTGTCACCACATTAGTCTAAAAATTTTTTAGTCTGGAAGACTACTCCCCAAGATAGAAAAGTCACATGCATGATCGCAATGGGAAATAGTCCAGCTGCATCCCTAGCCTTAAAAGGAACCGGTCACAGGGGACCTCATTCTCACAAAAGACAGGTTACAGAAGCCCACTACACCTGCAGTGCAAATATGTCTTTCTGCTTTCTCTAAGCATTTACATTACAATATAATTGTAATCAGAATCCTCTGTTTAGTCCTAGGGGTTGAGCTTGGCCCCCACCTTTGTTCCCTCGTACAGCTCCTCCCTCCCCCACTGATGTCAGTTCACCAGGCTGTGAGCTCGGTAAAGGAGCAGGAGGGAGGAGCTGTACAGGAACACAAAGGTGGGGACCATTAGCTGAGGAGTCTGCATCACAGACAAGTCATATGTTGTTTTTTGAAATGCATCCAAACCAAAGCCCAACCCCTGGGACTACACAGAGGATTCTGTCAGGGTGCAAGGTAAGTTTTAACACACAATTATATTGTAATGCAAATGCTTAGAAAAGGCAAAAATAAATACTTACAATGCAGCTGTAATGGGCTTCTGTAACTGTCTTTAGTGAAAATGAGGTCCCTGGTTCCCTTTATAAGGGGTGGCTATTTATACAAAACTTTATCCAGGTAAAAAGATATCAGTAGACCTCTTCAACCTCTTATATGAGAGCGGTTATAAACAGTAATGATTACAAGGCCTCCTTCATCCACTACAGCAGGACCCAGACATTGTAGGAAGTCCCAAGTCCTGATGCGTTGGAGTCACATGACATGAGGCATTGGGGAAGTTTATCACGGTAAGCATAATATGGATGACCCTATTAAGATCTTATATTTACCCTGTTAAAGTTTTCTATGGACAACCCATTTAGACTTTGTATTTATGTGTATATAGGAATAACACTGTTTCCAGTCATTATGTGCCTTATAATCTTTATTTTCTATCAACTCTCATCCCTGTGGTCTCTATTTTTATGAAAAGTTTGTTAAATAAGACTTGCCATTTAATGATTAATTGTTAAATAATTTGATTTAGTGAGGGTTCAGTCAGATCATTACAGATGTGGGCATATTCTGCATAATCTCCAGCAATGTTTATCATGTCAAATTGGACACGTTCACATAGAGTGATTTTCCCACTGATTCTTCCAAAAATCCTTTTTATGAAGTGGATCTTATTCATTTCATTGTAAAATCCATACAGTCATTTATACAGGAAGTTATTTTTCTGCCATTGATCTGAAATCTGTGCTGCAGAAAAATAAAGTAATGAAATCTAAAATTTACACGTAGCTTGAGGCAGTTGGGCCCTGGGTAAAAACGCCTCTGTGGGCCCCTTTGCAGCAAACACATGCAGCAGCATTAAAAATTTAGAAACAAACTAAAATAACTGAATGGGCCCCCCATTAGCTCTGGGCCCTGGCACTTGCCCAGGTATTCCTGATGCTAGCGCCAGCCCTGGCTCGAGGCCACATTCGCTATGGAATCACAACATGTCAAGCTGCAAACCTATCACACAAATCTGACGGTCCAGCTGATGCTGTTCCACAATGGAATTTTTGCAACACAAAATCCTTCATATGAACATCCAGGTTATTTGGATTTCAAATTAGGAATCAGTTTGTAAGAGGAAACTAACAGATCCATTATATGTAAGTCAAAGAGGTACACAATTGGTTTGTGTCATGAATCAGGCTATATAACAGAACCAATGTGAATCCAGTCTTATGTATGTCTTAAGGCTGTTCTTATAGCAGTCATCCTATGTACTGTCAAGCTAGATCAATACAGTTGTATCCAGCTGTATTCCGCATGTATTCTATAAATACACTAAAATGAACATTTTGCTAATGAAAAACAAAATCATTGATGTCCTTCCAGTTATAATAATATGCACATTTAAATGGGGAATCAATGTAATTCCTGGAATTTTCTCATGCATGTTCATGAACCCTATGGGCATTATGACGACACAGCGCATCAATAAATCAATCAAATCTTAAGGCCTTTTTTTAACATCAGTCTAATAGTATATATTTTCCGCTGCCTGAACATGCAGGTCACCGTTTCCATTGTGCTACACGGACAAAAAGCCATTTATCTGGGAACATTTTAGATGTCAAGGTTTAATCAAAAGACCAGGCTACAAGGTAACATAGTATAAGATCCGGCTAAGGATTAACGGAAGGATCTAAAGCTTCCTACAGAAACGTTTGTCACATATCATTTCCTGGGTATATATTAATAACGTTTCAGGGGTCAGCCATGAAAAAGAGACTTGACAATTCAGGTTAAGCGTAATTCTCATGGTTCCCAAGTGTCTGTCTGCTTTCAGCTACAAAGTCCGCAGCAGATTTCATAAAAAGCCAGGAGACGTACAATCACATTTCTTGAACACTAGCTGCCATGGATACCAGAACACATAATATCAGCATGTACACATAGAGATTAAAAACTATCCACCCCCACACATCTTCAGAATGACCCAAGCCTGCCACCTGTACCAATGGGGAGAGGATACAATTCCCAAGTAACAAGATTTCTCTTTCCTAGCATGTAAAGTGTAGATTTACTACGTGATAGGCGTAAGAAAGCAGTCCATACACTCAAAGCATCTAGTGGTAGGGATGTAACCCTACACATATCCACCATCCACATATACATAAACGTCATCCAATGGCATCCTAATTTAAAGATTTGGGTTGATAATTATTCGGGAATTATACGCAAACCAAAGTAACGACCATCATTTGAAAATGCTAGTGAATGGCGTGACAGGCCAAATACATGAACACAGTACTATTTCTGGTTAATAGTTTCTCATACAGGTCAGAGGTCAGAAAAATTAGCAAAAACAGAAAAAAATCAATGATGTTTTCTATTGGATAAAAAATATAATTTAATGTGATCTCTAAGGAAGAAGTAACCAAATAAAATGGTATTTATCGCTTCCTATTTCTCCAATGCTCTCTACTGCCGTTTTGTACTTCCGGGGTTTCTCCGGACTCCACAGGAAACACTAGCCAATGAAGTCTGGAGTAGTGATCCACCTTAGCCAGTGATTGGCCTCACCCTACACTTCCTGAATGTCTCCCGACTCCACAGGAAACACTAGCCAATGGTTTCTGGAGCAGTGATCCGCCTTAGCCAGTGATTGGCTTCAACCTACACTTCCTGAATGTCTTCCGACTCCACAGGAAACACTAGCCAATGCTGTATGGTGCAGTGATCCGCCTTAGCCAGTGATTGGCTTCACCCTACACTTCCTGAATGTCTTCCGACTCCACAGGAAACACTAGCCAACGGTGTCTGGACCAGTCATCTGTCTTAGCCAGTGATTGGCCTCACCCTATACTTCCTGAATGTCTCCCGACTCCATAGGAAACTCTAGCCAACGGTGTCTGGAGCAGTGATCTGCCTTAGCCAGTGATTGGCCTCACCCTACACTTCCTGAATGTCTCCCGACTCCTTAGGAAACACTAGCCAACAGTATCTGGAGCAGTGATCTGCCTTAGCCAGCGATTGGCCTCACCCTACACTTCTTGAATGTCTCCCGACTCCACAGGAAACACTAACCAACGGTGTCTGGAGCAGTGATCCGCCTTAGCCAGTGATTGACCTCAACTATACTTCCTGTATGTCTCCCGACTCCACAGGAAACACTATCCAAGGGTGTCTGGAGCAGTGATCTGCCTTAGCCAGTTATTGACTTTAACCTACACTTCCTGAATGTCACCTAACTCCACAGGAAACAATAGTCAACAGAGATTGATACAGTGATCTGTCTTAGCCAGTGATTGACCTCATCCTACACTTCCCGAAAGTCTCCCGCCTCCACTGGAAACACTAGGAGAGGTTGCTAAGCCAATGGGTATCTGGCACAGCGATCTGCCTTAGCCAGTGATTGGCCTCACCCTGGATTTCTGGAGTGTCTCCCGACGCTGCAGGAAAAGCAAGGAAAGTAGCAGTGATCTACCTGAGCAAGTGATTGGCCTCATCTAGTACTTCCTGTAGTGCTGGGAGACACCCATGAAGTGCAGTCTAACAGGGAAGGGGAGTGACGGAATCACACAGTAGGGAAGTGGGAGATACTAGGCAGCCTTTATATTTTAATATTTTATTGGATGACACATGTAAGGCCCCTATACAAGGACCTATGATCAGTAACAAGTTTAGTTAGATGTTTTTTCTATGAGCGACGAGCAGACATTAGTCATTTGTTGGACGATTGCATATCATATATTATAAATTTAGGACAGGTGTTCAATATCCGATTGGTAGGGATCCAACACCTGGTTAACCCACCAATAGACTGCTGGAAGGTGTCATGGCACTCCTGTGAGGGCCCCTTCTGTTTCACAGGTCAGTGAGGTCACATACAGTCATCGCATGGCCTCTGTCCAGCTTAGTCTCAGTGACGTAGTACAGTGGCTGTGGTTGGTAGGAAGTGCTGAGAGTGCAGGTCCCAGATTACCCCTCTAAATCTCATCCACTACATGGAGTTAGCAACCAAGGATATCACTGTGGCTAACCGTCTGTGATTCGGACACATGGGTCCCTCCTGGCCATAATACTGATAAGACCTGTCTCTTTTAAACCCTCATGGGTACAGTCCAGGCCCCTGTATTCTCATACCACTGTAAATATGTATAATGTATCTTTAACAGTGACTCTCAAAGCAAAATTGATGGTGTATTCTATAGCATACAAATACCCTATTCAGTGCAGTTTGATCTGCTGTCCTTGCAATAGGATGGAATTGATTCAATAGAAGTGCTACCTGATAGGTTGGATCTATCGATTTCTAGGAAGAAAAAAGTCCCGGAGCATTGACAAAAAGTTGCATCCTTAATCAATATTGATCTGTAATAGAGATTTTTGGTTGAACACCTCCTTTAAACAGCTTTTTTATTACCATTATAGCATCACTGTTGTAAGTTCATTCTCTATATGGTGGTGAGAAATATGACATTTGCATAATGAGTGTCCATATATTACAGTGTAAATTTGTTTTGCCTCCACTAGCATCAATACGAGCAGCAGAAGATTTTTACTAACTTGAATCACACATTTCTAGATGCTTCATCACACTTGTGGATTACTTACAGTATATATATCAAAAAAACTTACAGAATGCACACATGTAAAAGCAGCAAAAATACAAAAATTACAGGCAGTCCTCGACTACAAAAATTACAGGTGGTCCCCGACTTAAGAACACCCGACTTACAGACGACCCCCAGTTACTTTATCCTTAGGCTACAATAATCAGCTATAACAGTTATTAAATGTGTCTGTAATGAAGCTTTATGGTTAATCCTGGTTCTTATGACAACCCAACATTTTTAAAATCCAATTGTTACAGAGACCAAAGAAAATTTTGGCTGAAGTTACAATTATAAAATATACAGTTCCGACTTACATACAAATTTAACTTAAGAACAAACTTACAGAACCTATCTTGTACGAAACCCGGGGACTGGCTGTAATGCCAATTCTATCTATACTACATTACGTCACCTGTGTTGGACCTGTGGTTCTCTACATGCTGTGACTACAACTCTTATTGTACATTTTGGGATTTGTAATTTTGGCAACATTTGGAATGCCACCGGTTCGAGTCCTCCTTATTTTATCCATCGAGTTATCAATGGAGGGATACTTACAGGTCATTACAATGAATGAACTCAGGATAAAAATAAACAGCCATGGTAGAAGACAATCTATTTTAAGAGCAAGAATCGACAGAACATAGATGATTTATTGTCGGGGGTATACCCCAAACTCATTAGCAGGCATTCTGTATAGAATATGGGAAGGAGTACAGGCAATAAGTTTTGGGGATAAGGTTTTCTAATCCTGGATGCCTGGAATGCAGCGAGAAGTTACACCGGGGAGGAGACTTTATGTACCACATATGAAAGATGAAGCTACACATCTGCTTGACTGTTCCGGCGGATAAGATGTTACAGTTTTAGAAACCTTACAGGGAATGAGTCTGTTCCAGCGATTCAGTAAAGAAATCCTTGTTCAGAGAAACCTAGGGACCAGTCGTCACCCCCCTCCCCCTTGATGGGTATACATGATAAGGTGCTGATACTTACAGCCCCAGGGCTGGTCCTGTCCTCCCGGTGCCCCTCCTGCCTCACTGCTGCCCGGCTTTTGCCCGGTGATCTGCTGGATGTTGCAGGATGGGGTTTGTTGTCCTGCCATAGGTAGTAGAAGGTGCCCAGGATCCAGGCTACAGTCAGGATGGCGATGGCATTAGCCCTGATCCTTCTCATGCTTACTGCAGGCAGGATGATAGAGATTTGTATGAATGGGGGAGGTGAGAGGCTACAAGCTCCTTTACATTCTCCCCCAGCCGGTGGTGGATCTACCCCCAGTGATGTCCTCCTCTCCTGCTGCTGCCTCCCCTCTCCCCTATATCCCTCTGTCTGCCTCACTCTCTCTCTCTATCTCCCTCCCTTCTCTCTGCTCTCACTCAGCTGTTTGTTTTAGCTCAGTCCTGCAGAGAGAGTACAACCTCCTCAGGGTCCTAATGTCCACCCTGCCAGTCACATGGAAATATGTGCCACCCCACATCACACTCAGCACATACCCATAGGTAACAACACTGAAAGACAGGAAGAAAAAAAGAATAACCGTTCTAGGGATTTTTTGCAAAATGTTGGAATTATATTACAGAAAATTATACACAAGCAAAATTACAAAAGTTATAGAAGACGAAAAAGTTTATTATTAATATATAACTATGATACAGAAGAGCATGTCCAGAGATTATAATAATAATAGTCTTTATTTACATAGAACCATCATATTCTGTACTGTAGTACTTTACAAATTACAACATAGTCATATGGAACAACAGGAGTGAGGGCCCTGATCACAAGAGCTTAGAGTCTATGAGGATGAGGGGGTGACACAAGAGCTTACAGTCCATGAGGATAAGGGGTGACACAAGAGCTTACAGTCTATGAGGATAAGGGGGTGACACAAGAGCTTACAGTCTATGAGGATGAGGAGGTGACACAAGAGCTTACAGTCTGTGAGGATGAGGGGGACACAAGAGCTTACAGTCTATGAGGAGAAAGGGGTGACACAAGAGCTTACAGTCCATGAGGATAAGGGGGTGACACAAGAGCTTACAGTCTATGAGGATAAGGGGGTGACATAAGAGTTTACAGTCTATGAGGATAAGGGGGTGACACAAGTGCTTATATTCTATGAGGATGAGGGGGTGACACAAAAGCTTACAGTCTATGAGGATGAGGGGGTGACACAAAAGCTTACAGTCTATGAGGGTGAGGGGGTGACACAAGAGCTTACAGTCTATGAGGATGAGGGGGTGACACAAGAGCTTACAGTCTATGAGGATGAGGGGGTGACACAAGAGCTTGCAGTCTAACAGATGAGGGGGTGACACAAGAGCTTACAGTCTAACAGATGAGGGGGTGACACTTGAACCTGTCACCAGCCACCATCCTATATACAAAGTCCAGGGTAAAGGGACTGCTGGGAGGAGCACACAGGATGGGTTATTAAAGAGAGTTGGAGTTTCATGTCGTTAGGGAGTGTGATAGGCCATCCTAAAAAGATGGGGTTTAGCTCTGAAGCTTTGAAGGTTGGGCATTAGTCATATAGTTTGGGGTAGGGCATTCTAGATAATTGGTGCAGCTCTAGAGAAATCCTGGAAACATGCATGAAAGATTTGAATTAAGGGAATAATCTAAGATCACTGGCAGATTGAAGAGCACAGGCTGGGCGATAGACTAAGATGAGAGCGGAGAGGTAGGGAGGCGTAACATTATGCAGGGCTTTGTGGATGATATTTCATATGAATTTTTATAGACTTTTTCCATGGGCTAAAAAATGATGCCTTAGGTATTTGCAAGGAATCTGCTCTTCTTTGTGGATTTGAAATCTGAAAAAAAAATCATTTTGTGGATTTTAATCACTAAATTTCTAATTTTTTGGGTGGGGTAATCAGTATTTCAGTATTCCCACTGTCTCCAAGGAGTTCTGTCAGGATTCTGTGCCTCCAAGCAAGTGACTTGTAAAGTCACATTTGGGCCAGGCATTAGTATAAGCTATAGTTTTGTATACCATTTTTGGTCATATCAGATATTTTTATTCCTTTTTTAGTAACATGGAAAAAATAGCAATCCTGACATTGTCTCGCCTGTGACATGTGTTCGCCATGTGGGATCAATGACATGGAATTTATCATAGGGATTCTAAGAATGGCTGAATTCTGGATAAACAATACCTATAGAAGATGTTTATTTTTTATATAGAATTTCTCATTTCAATAGTACAATATAAAATATATTTGGTAGGAGTCAATATGAATGTGTGTTTGTTTCCACTAGTTATTTGTATTAAGCAAAAAAGATTTGATTCCTTTTTTTAAAAAGTTTACTGAAATGTTTTTTTTTTTAACTGTGAAATTTTTTAAGTGTTTTCTTTAAGTCCCACTAGACTTGACGCTGTATCCTTTTTATTACTAATTGGTTTGCATTATTTTAGTCAATATTATACTTTCTTTATACAATTATTTCTTAATACAATTTATTTTTGGGAAAACAAGAGGAGTTTTTTCTGTTTATCTCATTTCCATCTGCCTCAAAAATACGATACTGTGGGTCATTTACTAAGGGCTTGATTCGCGTTTTCCCGACGTGTTACCCGAATATTTCCGATTTGCGCCGATTTTTCCTGTATTGCCCCGGGATTTTGGCGCACGCAATCGGATTGTGGCGCATCGGCACTGGCATGCACGCGACGTAAATCGGGGGGCGTGGCCGAGCGAAAACCCGATGGATTCGGAAAAAAACGCCGCATTTAAAACAATAAAAGTGTCGCTTGGGACGTGCTTACCTTCACTTGGTCCGGCTCGGTGAATTTCAGGGCATTCGGATGCTTTTCAGCGCAGCATCGCCACCTGGTGGACGGCAGAGGAACTACCTTGATGAATCCCGGCCAGACCCGAATCCAGCGCAGAGAACGCGCCGCTGGATCGCGAACGGACCGGGGCATTTCCAGCGACCAGGTAACCATGAGTACAGGTTTTGCATTCACAGCTGTGTTAAATGTATAGGGTTAATGACTAGATTAGTCACCTGATGATACATATGCAAATGCCATTTCACTGCTGTTAACTATTTGGGCACATACACTGCTGTAACTCATCCCTTGAGTCTTGTTAACAGCATGCCTCTTACTCTGTAGCACTTATTTCCTGTACATCAGAGGCCCTGGTCTACATGAACTTCTGTCTCCTGTAGCCATCCTTCCTTTTTATCCGTTATACATGTTTTTATCAATCACAATGTAACTAATAAATGTTTATATTTTTTCACCTCCATCAAATGGTATTTTAGTCTTTATTTATTTCCCCTTTTTTTCATGTTTTTGATCTATAAGTGTTATATATGGGGATAAAGTAAATCCTCCTGGTACAACATTCTTCATACAGGTATAGGTGTGTTGTCACCTTGTTAATATACTCTCATTTAGGTTACCACATTTATACACGTTTAGATGCCACCAGAAGTCTAAAGCAAACTCCACTTTTCTTTTGCTCTAGTTTTTTCCTCTATCCATTTGACAAGGAACTTTACTCATAAAAAATCTTGGAGATTTATTTCATATACAAAGAGTTTCTTATCGCAGCCAGTGTTCTAACAAATAGAGAACTTTATCCATCCATTGTGTTGAGGAAGACACAATCATCTGTTGACTTTATAATCTCCATTTCCATTTCTCATTTTGAAAAATCATCAATGTATTAGATGTACAGGCGGTCCCCTACTTAAGAACACTCGACTTACATACGACCCCTAGTTACAAACGGACCTGGATATTGGTAATTTACTGTACTTTAGTCCTAGGCTACAATAAAAAGCTGAAACAGTTATCAAATGTGTCTGTAATGAAGCTTTAGTATTAATCCTGATTCTTATGACAACCCAACATTTTTAAAATCCAATTGTCACTGAGACCAAAAAAGTTCTGGCTGGGATTACAATGATAAAATATACAGTTCCGACTTACATACAAATTCAACTTAAGAACAAACCTACAGACCCTATCTTGTATGTAACCCGGGGACTGCCTGTATTAGAGGTTAAGAACCGCAGGATTTCTTTTGATTTGACGTCTTTGATGGTTTTAGTAAATGTAAACATTAGATGTACTCCTCTCATTTTGTGTAAGGGTGCCCTGACGTGGAGATGTACAAGAAGTAAAAATAATCTACAATCTATTGTTAATTGATGAGTGTGAAGCAACAATGTATCACATTAACATGGACAAATTATTGATCAGAAAAGGTCATCAATATTTGATCAGCTGTATAAACACTATAATGTAGATGGAGCTGGAAGCAGATGGCTTTGTCCAGTGTGAAGTAGTATGCGGTGTTATGCTCAACTCCTATTGAAGTTAATGCAAATCCAATCTACTGTAAAATTGCACACTACCACTCAACAGTCAACAGAGCCATCTGTTTCCATCTCCTTTCACTGTATAGTACAGGGTCTGTCAGCGGTCCCAAACAATTTGTTTTTTTCATGATCTATATTCATGATCTATCCAGAACATTCATGATTCATGATCTATCCAGAAAGGTGAACATTTTAGAGAGTGTCCAAATGTCCAAAATGTGTTTGGATGATGATGAGTTCTGCTGGAGTTAAAGATTGGGGGATACTGCAGGCCATGCCTGGCTGATTTTGTACATGTCTCCTTTTATTGTATAATTGACCCACTATAATGATACGTTATTGTATGTGTCTGTTTTTTGTTATAAAATCAATAAAAACAAGTTTGGTTTAAAAAAAAAATGTCCAAAATGTGACACAAAACCCACTAACTTTTCGTAAAGTGTCAACATGGCAATCTAAACAGTAATTTAACTTTCTCCCTGCTCTGCCACAGCTCGTAATAGTATCAGTGTCCCGAGGATCCCAATACCATTGAAAGAAGAAATTACCCCTTTGAACAGAAGGAACTACGTGGCCTCAAGCAAGTTCTACAAAGCTCCAAACTAACCCTGTCCACACCTCCTCGCTATTCCTACAGCCCAAGATGGGTGACTTTGGTATAGTGCGGCACTACCTGGACTGCCTAGGGCTACAGGAAGATGCCATGTCTTGCAAGCTCTATGCCTGGCAGTCAGCCCACATGCCCACAGAGAGGCCTCTGATTGCCACCTCTGGCACCAGGGTCATAGGCTAGCCACCACTGGGATAGTCCATCAAAAGAGAAATTGTCTCAAACCCTATTATTAACAATCAATCTGCACCCAATTTTCTGAACTCCAGTGTTTAAAAATAAAGATTCCACCATTCCATCTATGTGTAATAATAATAATAATTCTTTATTTATATAGCGCACACAGATTACGCAGCACTGAACAAAGCTTGTCAAATTGGGGCTCACAATCTAAACAGTGCTGGTCCTACCTGGCATAGAAATAAAACACGGCACAGCCACCCGACGGATACATCAAAAGGCCGGAGCCACTTGTAACCGACTGCATCTGAGAATTATTATATTATAATTTAATAATAATTATAACACATTACAATGGATTACACTAGTGGTTGATGCAATTTCTGTTACATTGTTTCACCTATTACAATAAACATTGAGCATTTTTGACTATACAGCAGCTTTGGGGTAAATTTACAAGTGAGGACACACTGCATTTTACAGTGTAGAATATCTTTGATGAATGAGAAGAGTGCATGGTTGTTAGTGAACACATAACACACTACTGTTAGACTTCTGGTCTTTAAACTAAGATCTGAGGTGCAGTATCCATGATTGACCACTACACAATGAATGGCACTGTGCTTCCAGTTCTGTATCATGTGTTTGTTTGGCAGAGGTTGAGAACAGATCACTGGGTGTGCCAGGTGTTAGATCCCAAAATAATAATAATTATCCTAAAAGCACATCTTCAATATCTTGAAGTTGCAAAATTCCTCTAAAGGGACATTGTCACTAGATTTTACCCCGCTAAACTAGCAGTCCTTTCAGGTAGGGTATAAAATGTCCTTTCTAGAATTCCCTTTTTTTGTGAAATCTCACTTGCTTACTTATAAAGAAAAATTTCCTCAATGTCATGTGAAATGAGCAGTGAAGAGATATATTTTACATAAGATGAGTTCTGTTTGGAGGCTGCAGGGGGAGTGTCACTTCAGTCACCCCTATCTTTGGTTCTATAGCACCCAGAAACATGGGGGCAGATTTACTTACCCGGTCCGTTCGCGATCCAGCGACGCGTTCTCTGCAGTGGATTCGGGTCCGGCCGGGATTCACTAAGGTAGTTCCTCCGACGTCCACCAGGTGGCGCTGCTGCACTGAAAAGCATCTGAACGCACTGGAATTCACCGAGCCGGACCAAGTGAAGGTAAGCGCGTCCCAAGCGACACTTTTTTTGTTTTAAATGCGGCGTTTTTTCCGAATCCGTCGGGTTTTCGCTCGGCCACGCCCCCCGATTTCCGTTGCGTGCATGCCGGCGCCAATGCGCCACAATACGATCGCGTGCGCCAAAATCCCGGGGCAATACAGGGAAAATCGGCGCAAATCGAAAATATTCGGGTAACACGTCGGGAAAACGCAAATCGGGCCCTTAGTAAATGACCCCCATGGTGTCATTTTAAAAACACAAATGTTATTTTTCAGATTTCATCAGTTTCATCGTTTTTTTTAAAACTTTCTGTATCTCCAGTTCTGTAGATCACAGAAGCACAAGTCTGATGTGATCTGAAAGATGAGATGCTTATCTTTCATATTATACCAGCTTGGTTCTAGCTACTATAGAACCAAAGATAGTGGCGTCTAAATAGCCATCCCCCTGCATGCGCTAAACTTAACTCATCTCAGCAAACATGACACCTCTTTGTTGATTTGCATATAACTATGGAGGAGATTATTTATAGTTAAAAACAATTAAGTTTTCACATAATCTAGAGAATTCTAGTAAGGACATTTCAACCCCTACCTGGGGGAGGGGGTCTGGTAGTTTAATGGGGTAAAACCTGGTGACAGGTCCCCTTTAAATAACGGAGCAGCTCATCATCTTGTCAACTCTCAAGGTTTCTCTATTGAATTTTATTTTTGCCTTGGCTTACAACTTGCATTTTATACTTTATTTATTACCTGATGCTCTTGTTACCATAGAAATGCAACAAATGATTTTATTTTTGAACAATTTCAATAAACCTGCATTGTTACTTTTCCTATTGTATCCTATTTTCTCCAGGAGTTGTTGACCAGCCATTGTGTTAGATATTTGTTAGATATTCCTATCTGTGACAATGACATTGGTGAAGGGGTTATATTGTTTCATTGTGGCTACGTGGATATTTTGTTACATTATCAGTACATATTATAAGCTGTATAACAGGCTTTCACAAATAACATAGTTTGGGTTGATACAGCTATGTCTCAGATTTCATGGTGTGACATAATCTGCATGTAACACGATCAGATCATAATCACATTTACTATAACCTGTGCACAAATCCTTCATTAGCGTAAATCAAATTAGAATGCAAAATGCGATTATAATTCCTGAAAATGAAAGCAGTGACTTGAAAGAGATGTAAATTTCATAAAATCATCCAATAATCAAGACTTTTACTTTCCGTGTTCTAACAGAATATTAAAATCAAAGTCATGTGGGAAAACAGATCTCTGAATGTGACTTGTTTACCCATATATAGCAACCAACACAATTGTTTGGAGCAGCCCCAGATCTGACCACAAGCTACGGCATAAACACCTTAATAGTACAGGATAGCAAGTCACAGTCTTGTTTAGGCCAGATGCAGACAAGTGTGTTAAGCCCATGGAAACAGACCTGTATGTTGGTCCATTCCCACTGAATGAAGATATTGCACAGGATGGGAGTCCTTGCATTATACAGAAATATGATGCAATGACTCCCTGTCTGCTGCTCTAACTGCAGCACTGACACTAACAGTTCTCACAGTTCCAGCGTCATGTTCAACGTTTTCAGTCCATGGGATCGGACCAGCATGGACTTTTCCAAAGGCTTAATACGTTAGTCATATGGAAAACCCTCACAGGCTGAGCTGTCTCCACACAAAGCGGGTGCTTGCTGCACTATACAACAGACACCCGCTGTTTACATCCAGTACCGATTTAAAGGAAACCTAACACTTGAAGTGGTAGGTGTAAGAAGGAAATACCGAGCACCAGCTCAGGGTGACCTGGTGCCGTGGTTATCTTGTTAGTGTTTTAAACCACTGTATCGCGGTTTAAAACACTTTTAAACTTTATAGCCGAAGCTGCTTGGCGCACGGAGGTACGCACTCTGCGCACCATACACTGGTCTCTCCTTCACTTTATGTGTAGCCGCGCGCACGGTCGCGCGCTTGGTGCGCCGAAGCAGCTTCGGCTATAAAGTTTAAAAAGTGGTTTAAAACATTAACAAAGATAACCCCCGGCACCAGCTCACCCTGAGCTGGTGCTCGGTATTTCCTTCTTACACCTACCACTTCAAGTGTTAGGTTTCCTTTAAAGGAAATCTGCCAGTTGTTTTCATGCATTGTGAACCAAACATACCTTGAGAATGCTGTAGCGACACTGATGCATGAAACATATCTTGTTTAATCTCTGAATTGAGGGGTTTTGCTGAAAAAAACTGTTATAAAATTATGATAATGAGACTCTGTTTCTCCTGTGGCTGCCCAGGAGCTTCTCCTCTCACCCTAATTATGCAGTGCTCCAGCCCTGTCCTGCCCAGCATAAACTGAGAATATGTATTCTCTGTGTTGTCCCTGGCAGGCAGAAGTAATCAATAGCTGCACCATCCCCCTGTTGCTGTATATGAGTCATCCAGCTCCGGTTGATTAGTCCTGTCTGGACTAAACCCAGCTTTCCCAATGTCCTGAATTTTATCATTTTTTTTACCAAAACCACTTGGATCAGGTATTAAACAAGATATGTTTATGCATCAGTGTCGCTACAGCATTCTCAAGGTATGTTTGGTTCACAATGCATAAAAACAAATAGTAGATTTCCTTAACCTTTTAAGTGGCTCAAGCAAATCCGCCTGCAGGAGGTATTTGTTAGCTGCCATTTTGCCTGGGATAGTCCCCCCCCTGCCCCCAGGGCATCATTGGAGAGTAATGATATTTTGATATGACAGAAGTAAGCCTCTCTGAGACTCCCATGGCTGTCATAGAACAATGTGAGATCCAACTGCATGTACAAGGAAGGAGTAATTTGGGCCCCAAAGCAAAATCTATCATAACTTGATTATATTATTCATAGTTTGTCTCTTAAATATAGTGAAAAGTCACCTTATGGGCCTCCTAAGGATCTTGGGTAAGGTGTGACTGTCTTCATGTTTTTGTTGCCTCGGGTTGCAATAAATAGTGGGACTAAGATTACCGTATATACTAGAGTATAAGCCGACCCGAGTATAAGCCGAGACCCCTAATTTCAACACAAAAAACGGGGAAAACCTATTGACTCGAGTATAAGCCGAGGGTGGGAAATGCATTGGTTACAGCCTCCCAGTATATAGTCTGCCAGCCCCTGTAGCATACAGCCTGCCCAACCCCTGTAGCATACAGCCTGCCCAGCCCCTGTAGTAGGAAAAAAATAACACTGTACTCATCTTTCCAACGTCCCCATAGGTCCTCTTCTGTCTCAGACTGTCTTAGACAGAAGAGGACCTATGGGTGAAGTCAGAAAGATGAGTTTTGTCTTTATGTTTTTAGTTGACTCGAGTATAAGCCGAGTTAGGGTTTTTGAGCACAAATTTTGTGCTGAAAAACTAGGCTTATACTCGAGTATATAAGGTATATCACTTATATAACCAATACACACTAGTTTTCATAAATCCCAGTGTAAGCTCAGAGTGATGTGCAAGACCTCTAGAGTCCAAAATGTTGGTACAGATTGATAATGTTAATGTTAAGCAGATTGATAAATCTGCCACATTGGGGCTCATTTACTTACCCGTCCGGAGGAGCTCAAGGAAAGTGCATTGTCCGGCGATCGTGCACTCGGCCGCGATTCACTAAGATTGTGCGCCCGATATCCTGCATGCGTCGCTTCCCCACTCAGGTCCAACAGTTTCACCATCTTCTTCCTGGTGCATGTAAGTGCATTGTCTTGCAACACAATTTAAAAGTTAAATCCCGCGCTCGGTTCGAATCAGTCGGATCACCCCCTGATTTCTGTTGCATGAAAGCCAGAGCAGCTGCGCCAAAAAATTTATCGCGTGCGACACAATCCCCTGTTAAATATCAGTCACAGCCGCCAAAACCTGAAAAAAATGTTGGGAAGATCGACGAAAGTGTATCTGTGGACCCTTAGTAAATAAGCCCCATTGTGTTTTTCACTAGCTAATGTTGCCCTTAGATAAAGCGGCACATTCTTAGAGAAAGATTTCCTTAAATATATGATAAGATACAGACACACTTTTATCTTGTGTATACTACCTATAGGAAAGGTCTGACCATTTACTGACAAATGACAACTACTGACACTCCTAGACAGTCAGGGATGTATTTCATGCAAGTAGTCAACTCATCTTCCTGAAGGAATTGATTTCTTGTCACTGGCTGGAGCTGTGTCACCGTGTGTGCCAGTGCTTAATGGTACAGGCGGGAGGATTAGGGCGCTTGCTTGATGGTAATAAAGTAAGACAATACATTATCCCAGCGAGAAATCAGTCAGCGCAACTTTATAGCACGTACAAAATAGAAGCTTATATAGTGAACATACATATATACGTTTTATGTAAGAAAGTATTTAGAAACATTAAAAAAAATGGTATCATGTATCTAATTAGCTTGTTTTAGGATACATTTTAATGAAATTGTTAACAAAAAAAAGAACACACCCAGAAGGAGTTGTTGAGATCTATTGGATCTTTCTATGTGTGACTGTAATGATGATTTATGGAAGTGATTACGATATTAGAACAAAAAGAGGAGATTATTGTACAATAGTAAGGTGGCTGCCTCTAGCCTGGATACAAGATAAGATACTAGGGCAAATTATTCTTCATACAGTGCGGTCTGTACTAGGGTCAGGAAGTAAGAGTTCTCCTCAGTGGTGTAACTAGAAGCTGATGGGCCCCAGTGCAAAGTCTGTGCCAGGCCCCCTGACTATAATGTATGGTTTATAGTAATGGTCTTCTCATATGGGAAAGTGACACCTTAAGGGCCCCCTTAACCTCTTGGGCCCAGGTGCGTCCACAACCTCTGCACCCCCTCAAGTTACACCCCTGGTTCTCCTTACTGAGACTGCCAATTAAGGTCACCATGTAGGTGTGTAGAATCTAAGGGGGCATTCACATGGCGGTATGCCTGCCGGGTGGGCATACCACCGTGTGCTGGGGAGGAGGAAGTAATCCCTCCCCCCTTCATAGGAAAATAGCAGCGCACGGCCGCACACTTGGGAAAAGATAGAGCATGCAAGAAGAACAGCCCGTAGTGCGTAGAGGCAGGTCTATAGTGGCTACTGGAGGGATGGCGAAACCTTCGCTCCTGAAACTGTCTGAGGCTACTCCACACCCCCAGTAGAAATTAATTTGTATATTTGACATTTAAACTTAAATTTTGGTAGCAGCTTCATTCAAGGATCAGTAAAAAACGGGATGCAGCTGATGCCCGGATGAGGAATCTACCATGGGAAATCTTTCTAAAAGTAGATTCCCTATGGTTCCTTAAGAAAAAAAATGTAAAGCACACAAATTTAGTAATTTCACACACATACCAACCCAGGCTAAAAATCCATAAGAGCATTTATCCCAAAATAAAAATAAAGAAAAAACAATGCCTATACTGACATTTTTTAGTCATTCATCACACAAATGATATTTATATGTTTAACTTTATATGTTCCTTTTTAAACATACTGCACATAAAGGGTTTATAAAAGTTCAACAGTAGAATATATGAAACCAAAAATTGTGTTAATTGTGATAGAAACTACATCTTGTCCCCAAAAAAACAAGACCCCATACAGTTATGGTGACCGGAAAATACCATTTTTATAGTTTGTAGAAGGTATTGATGGAAAAAAAGAAGCTTAAAGGACATCTAGAAATAGGATCAAGGATTGTTAACTCCTTAACGACTATAAATTTCTTATTTTTCCATTTAAAGAGCTGTGTGACAGCTTGTTTTCTGTGTAAGAAATTGCACTTTATAGTGACGGTATTTAATATTCCATGCCGTGTACTGGGAAGCAGGAAAAAAATTCCAAATGCATTGAAATTGGTGAAAAAACACATTTGCAGCATGTTCTTATGGGCTTGGATTCTATGGCTTTCACTGTCCGCCCCAAATGACATGTCTACTTTATACTTTGGGTCAGTACGATCACGGGGATCATGGGGATACCAAATTAATATAAGTTTTATAATGTTTTCATGAATTTACAAAAATTATATTTTGCCATCTTCTGGCGCTAATAACTTTTTCATACTTTGGTGTACGGAGCTGTGCGTGGTGTCATTTTTTGTGACTTGAGGTGACGTTTTCAATGCTGCCATTTTGTGGAGTGTACGACCTTTTGATCACTATTTATTACATTTTTTATATCTGGTAAAATGGCCAAAAAGTGGAATTTGCAACTTTGGGTGCTATTTTCCCCTACAGTGTTAAATGCGGAGAATAACCGTTATTATATTTTGATAGATCGGACATTTTGGGAAGTGGTGATACCCAATGGGGGGCACTTTAAAACATTGGGCTGTGCTTTCCGGAGACTGATCTCCAATGCCGACAGTCGTGCTTGCGCCAGAATTAGTAAATCCCCCCCCCCAATATGTTTATGGTTTTTACTGTTTGTTTATATCAGTTCTAGGGGGGGGATTTGAATTTTTAGGGTTTTTTTAATTAATTCATTCATTTTTTACTATTTTTCAGACCTCCTACTTCACTTTAACCCTGATTGGTTATCTGATTGATCCTACCATATACTACCATACAGTGTATTTTACTACTCATTTATTACAATTGGCCACAGGCACATTGAAACAAATGGCCAGAAATCTTACAAAGACCCAAGGCTGTCATGGACACAGATCGTTGCTCCTCGTTAACAGCATGGCGAGTACCGATCAAAGCAAATATGGCGCCTTTCTGGCAGCAATTTAAGGTCTTACACTTGTGGGTGTTACCGGTGGGTGTTTGCTGCAATATGCAGCAAACACTCACTGGGTATGAAGAGGGCTCAACACGTGGGCCGTCTCCCAATACCTGCAGCTGACGTAGGATGAAACAATATGTCACGCATCATTACCTGACATGCAGGTGTGTGCTTCCTCTGACAGGATCTGCTTTTCTTGTAGCTTCTTATGCTGTTGTTTTCACAAAGAATAAAGAATTTAAAGATAATGCAAATAAGCCTAAGGGGCTCTAGGCTCCATAGATGTAAATGCAAACTGGAGCCCCTCAGGCTCATTTCCATAAGATAAGCCTTTTTTGTAAAAAAAAAATCAAACAAGGGCATATGTAGCTAAAAGAAGAGCAGTATGTCAGTGTGCTTGGTTTACAATCCTTCATCCTGGTGGTAGATTTCCTTTAGATGTCACATGATATGGAATAATTGCCAAACTAGTAAGTCTTTACCAAAAGGAATAGACGCCCACCTGTAGACAGCCTTGTTTCCATGTCATTGCATCTTGTTAGTACATTGTAGGGTACATTTGCATTTACAAATAAGCCCCAAAAGATCAACTACTACTCCAATCAGACCCTATATATAGATATATGCAATCAGACATTGTATATAAAGTGGTGCTCCCACTACAAGGATGTAGCCTGGGTGTTACATGTTTATTCTGTAAGCAGATTCTTAAGATAGGAATCCTAGGAAACAGCTTGACTGTACCAAAGCCTTTGATATTGTGTCACATGGGAATATTCAGTATAAATTAGAGAATACTGGCCTGGGGAAATCTACTTGTAGTGAAGGACAGAGTGAGGAGGACATTCTGCTGTGAATTACTAAAGGGCTCTTCCTAGTTCAGGGCTTTCATTTGGTTATTAATTGTCTTCAATGGAAGATCTGAGTGCTCAGTGATGTATCAAGGTACATGAAGCAGAAAAATAGCACAGAACATGTTAATATTCATTCAGGGGAAAGAGAAAATTATCTAAAGGCAACAGAATTCTAATAATCTGAGCATAACCAAATACATCAAATCATAGCCTATTTAAAATTAGGGTTTTATTTCACCAGGGTAATACAGATGCTGTGCATTCAGTGTGTTAAACACATTAAGCTAAACTCATTTAACTTTGGACTTCTGCTGAGGGCATCATCTATGTGGTCCGGTAGTTTTCATCCTGTAGCCCCTTGTAGTGGGATTTGGACTTTGCAGGAAAACACTAGGACATTCCACGAGAAGCTTCATTGTTTACTTCCTGTGGATAAAAAACGGTCTCTAGTCATGTGATGTCACACAGGTGCATGGCTTGTTATATTCCTGGTCATGTGATGTCTCACAGGTGTATGGCTCATCCCTTTTCATGTGAGGTCATACAGGTGCACGGCTCGTTATGTCCCTGGTTATGTGATGTCAAACAAGTGCACAGCTCGTTATATCCCTAGTCATGTGATGTCACACAGGTGCCTGGCTCATTATATCCCTGGTTATGTGATGTCACACAGGTGCACATCTCTGAGCCGTGCACCTGTGTGACATCACATGACCATGGACCATTTTTTTGATCCACAGGAAGTAAACAATAAAGCTTCCTGTTAGATAGCGGCAAGCAGAGATCTAGAAAACTGAGCCAGTAATCATTACATTTACTGACACCTTATATCGGCCATATATAGGCATATTGCCATGCCCGGCCGGCTCGAAACTGGTCAGAGCGGAGCTTCCAAGCCCTTGTAGACAAACGGGGCATGGCACAGAGAGAGCGTGGTGCAGGACACCGGGAGTACCCACCGAGGTAAGTACTAGTTAATTTTTTTATGCAGCCCACCCCTGGCCACCTGTTTATTTTTAGTTAGTCTTGGACAACCCCTTTAGGCTTTTGGGTCCAATTTCTCCTTCTTCTAAACCCCTACAGCTGAGTCAGAGGATGTGTGGAAAATGTACTTTTTCGGCAGAGTTGTAGATTTTATGAAGCAGAAAGAAATGGGTCACGGGCCTAGAATTCCCTCAAACATCAACCTTTGGGTCATATCTGAAAAAAAAAAAAAATGATATTAGCGCAGAACAGCTGTGTCGCCCCTGGCAAGTAGTCCAGATGCCTGAACCAATGCAATAATAACTACACAAAATTATAGATAGAATATGATTTCATATATTTACAAGGTGTCCTATGTGGTATATTTCTTACTTATACACAAATCTATAATTCTGGATTCTGTCGATCAATAGTATTTGGCTTGGACACCCTTTAGGATTAGATCAGGTCAGTCTCAGACCAGCCCTTCTGGCACCAACAACCATGCCACATTCAAAGGCCTCAAATCACCTTTCTTCCCCATACTGATGCTTGGTTTGAACTGCAGGAGATTGTCTTGACCATGTCTACATGCCTAAATGCACTGAGTTGCCGCCATGTGATTGGCTGATTAGAAATTAAGTGTTAACGAGCAGTTGAACAGGTGTACCTAATAAAGTGGCCGGTGAGTGTATATCGTCCTCATCCTAACAGCTACTTGGAAATAGACAGTATGCAGTTTCCATACAATGTTCGAGGCCGATGATCTCTAATCCCAATGGGGCTTATTTAGTAAGGGTCCGCAGATTGCATTTCTGTCGGACTTCCTGTCATTTGCGGGATTTGCGCCGCTGGGACAGGTATTTAACTGGGGATTGTGTCGCACGCGATCAGAATTTGGTGCAGCTGTGCTGGCTTTCATGCAACAGAAATGGGGGGGGGGGGTGCCGTTGGACGATCCGATTGATTCAGACTGAGCGCGGGATCTAATTTTAAAATTGTGTCGCATGATCAAGCACTTACATGCACCAGGAAGAAGAAGGTGAACTCCGGAGGACCGGAGCAGGGAAGTGACACATGTAGGATATTGGGTGCACGATCTTAGTGAATCGCGGCAGACTGCTTGATCGTCACAAAATTCACTTTGGGTGAACTCCTCGGAAGGGCAAGTAAATGTGCCCCAATGAGTCCCATTAGCTCCAGACTTATGGATTTGGCAGGAAAGCTGAGGGAAGAAGCAGTAGATCTCACCTGTTTGGTATTCGAGCCACAACATTGTATGTGATGTGTAAGTGTGACAAACTCAGAGGAGATACAGGAATGCAAGTGTACAGATACAAGTGATACAGGAATGTCTGGGAAGAAGATGTTGTGATGACAATGACCACCCACATTAGTATAACGTGAGACAATCCTGCCGGTGGAACCTGTCACATGGCGTCTCTCCTTGACTGTCAATCGGCCTGTCTGCTAGTCACCTATGCCTCATGTTATCTATGCTAAAAGAGGGATGCCACATGGATGCAAATTAATCTTAAACTGTTTTCTCTATTTTGCATGTGAATTTCGTCTTTCATAGAGACTAACCAATATGTATTTGTACATGCGCCCATTTGTGATTGCTTATACACGGCCCGTGTCAGCATTATGATCCAGTCCATTTGCCTTCTTGCATACAAAAATAATTTCAGAGTGAATATCCAGAGACGGCGGTGATCTTAGCCGGTTATCTGTAATTACATAGAATAGAGATTGGCATCTTAGCTTTTGGTGAACATGTCATTTGCAGGTGAAATAATGAATTTCTGCTGATAACATTAATGTGAACTTGAAACCTTTTAGGGTGGGTGAAATTCTCAGTGCATTTGGTGTGGATTTAGGAGATAAAAGCCTCCTTAGTAACATCTGATAAAATGATTTTCCAAGTCATCCTGTAATGAAAGATTGATGACATACGGAGAGGCTCCCAATGAAAGTTTAATTTGGTCACATGTCTATTACCTATAAACAAGGAATATTTTGGAAGTCAAAGATAATTCCTCTAGATACCGGTTGATCTTCTTCTGACCTCCACACTTCATATTAACTAAGAAACCTGAAACAAAATGCAATGGGGCAAATATACCTACCCGGTCCTGTCGCGATCCCCGATCCGGACGGTCCGACGAAGATGAAGTCCGGCGCGATACATATAGCTCGTGCGCCTGATTTCCTGCATCTGTTGCTTCCCCCGCTGAGGTCCGCCGGAGTTCACCTTCTTCTCCCCGGTGCTTGTAAGTGTGTGTCTTGCAACGCAATTTGAATGTTAAATCCTGCACGTTGTTAAATCCGTCAGGTTGTCTGAACCACGCCCCATGATTTGCCTCGGATGAAAGTCGACGTGATTGCGCCAAAATCCGATCACGTGCGCCAAAAACCCCATTTAAATCCAACGCAAAACAAAAACCCGACGAAAATGTGGTCAGCGGACCCTTGGTAAATGAGCGCCAACTTACATGCACTGGGAAGAAGATGGTGAACTCTGGCTGATCTGAGCGGGTAAGCGACACATGCAGGATATCCGGCACACAATCTACGTTAATCGCGGCAGAGTTCATCCTCGTCAGACATTCCAGATCGGGGATCGCGCGGGGACCGGGTAAATAAATGTGCCCCAATGTTTGGCTTTGTAAACATTTGAATTGCCCCTGTACTTCTCAGACAAGTAAGAAACTTTGCCCATTAAAAAATGCCATCATATTTTGTGTCTGCAGGTGTTAAATAGTGATATATGTCACTATGTCCTTAAAGAAAATCTACCATCGAATCCATTATGATAAACCAGGGACACTTTCTAAACCAGTCACCGTGACTGTGGTAATCTTCTTATATATATTATCCATGGCCTCCTTCCTTCTAAAAACAACTTTGGCGCCATTACCAGTGCTTTAGATTACCAGGCTGTTACAATGAGCAGAACATGTCTCACCCTCCCTCTTCCTGTGTAATCTAGGAGCAGCAGAAACTGCAGGAGGAGGGGAGACCTGCTGTGCTCATTGTAACCACCTTTGAACCAGGGGCTTAGTAAACACCCCCCAGAGCCCTTCAGGCTCATTAGAATAATTATGAAAGTTGATTTTAGAAGGAAGGAGGCCATGGATAACATAAATAAGAATATTACTATAGTCACTGTGCCTGGATCCATGAGTAAGTGTCCCAGGTTTATCATGATGTATGCTGGTGGTAGATTTCCACATACTTTCTTATTTTTCCATTTAATCGGCTGTAGGAGGGCGTAATATCTACTTCCTAGTGTCAGTATTAAATAATCTATGCTACTAAGAAGCTGTAAAAAATTGTTGTAGAATTGACAACAACGCCCTTTTCTTAGGCGTCTTGTATTTACGGCTCTGGCTATGTGGTACAAATGACACCTCCCATTTACTCTTTGAAACCTTACTGTAACATACATACCGAATTTTTTATGTGTATGTTTTAATACCTTAAATGTTTCAAGAATGTTTTTTTTTTCTGCTGCTATCTGACTTCTTTATAACTTGCAGAACTTATAAATGCAGAAAACACTTTCTATGTATAGAGAGGGCTCAACCTCTCAATACATCTTAAACGATGCTGTATTGTAATTGTATGGTGCACCTCGTTAAAGGGGTTTGATTGTTTTCCCCTATCTATCAAGAGGATAGGGGACAATTATTATATTGGTGGGGTACCAATTATGAGATCTCTTGATCACAATAACGGGGTCCCATTCTTACTAATTGATGGAGCAACAGGGCAAGCACTGTGCTTCCATAGTATTGAATGGAGTTGTAGGATGAATGTTAGACCTACCACTCCATAATTTTGTGACAACAGCACCCACCTTTTCATAATCTTGGGGTCCCAGTTTGGTGTGGATCCCCACTAGTCCAATTCTTATCCACAATCTTGTGGATATGGGAAACAATCAAACCTGGTGAACCCCTTTAAAGGACACCTGTCATCAGGTCTCTGCCACTAGTCCTGTCACCTCTACCTGTTGGAGCAGCTCACAAGGATCCATCTCAGCCTTTATCTAGTTATTTCATACATTATTCATTGTAAAATCATCTATTTTTTATCATGTAAATGAGGCAGGTCACATGGTCAGAGGCAGTAATGTCACCCCTGTTACCCCTCCCCTCTCCTCCCCCTGCTCATGTCTGTGTGTAATGTATAGTAAAGCATGGCTAGTGTGTGTGCTGCATCTGCTGACATGCTGCATCCTCCTAATATACAGGTGAGAGACACAGACATCAGCTACACATGAATCTGACATGTTCTGCTGTAACATGGCTGCCTGGAGCTGCTGTACCTGTCCTATACACACACATGCACACACACACACAGGCTGCAGGGGGCGTGGCCACCAGCACCAGGAAGCACATCATTATACAGCCTCACATCATTATACAGGCTGTCAGTCAAGCACTGGGGATGTGGTTGTGCCTCCCACTCATGAATAGAGTGGACAGCTTGAATATGCTAATGCTTCATTGGACATTTCACAGGTCATTTGCATACAGCTTTAGGACCTCATTGCTTAGATTTACAGGCATGTAAAGGGACAATGAAGGGATAGAGGCAATGCTCTCTAATGGCAGTTTATGAAAATATATTTAGTTTAGGGGGGTTATTTTGCATGACGGGTTCTCTTTAAGTCAATGATAAAGGGGCAGCACGGTGGCTTAGTGGTTAACATTACAGCCTTGGGTTCAAGTCCCAGGGTCAACATCTGCAAAGAGTTTGTATGTTCTCTCTGTGTTTTCGTGGGTTTCCTCCGGGTCCTCCGATTTCCTCCCACACTCCAAAACATACTGATAGGTTGATTAGATTGTGAGCCCAATTGGGGACAGGGACTGATTTGGCAAAACAATGGGGCAGATTTACTTACCCGGTCCATTCGCGATCCAGCGGCACGTTCTCTGCGCTGGATTCGAGTCCGGCCAGGATTCAGTTCCTCCGCCGTCCAGGTGGCGCTGCTGCGCTGAAAAGCATCGGAACGCGCTGGAGTTCACTGCGGCGGTTTTTCCGAATCCGTCGGGTTTTCGTTCGGCAACGCCCCCCGATTTCTGTCGTGTGCATGCCAGCGCCGATGCGCCACAATCCGATCGTGTACGCCAAAATCCCGGGGCAATTCAGGGGAAATCAGCGCAAATCGGAAATATTTGGGTAACACGTCGGGAAAAAGCGAATCGGGCCCTTAGTAAATGACCCCCAATATGTACCACTGCGTAATCTGTGTGCCCTATATAAATAAAGGAATTATTATTATTATTATTATGGTGCTTCAAAAAGTGATATTTTTCACTATGGTTTTTTTAAAGATAATTGGTTAATGTAAATTTCATAAAAACACTTGTCTGAAAACACGTAGTAAATGACAGGAGACCGTTCTATATTTAATGCTTCTGTCCATGTTCCTGAAGACGCCTGGTCTGGCCATGGAATTACCTGCAGTATTGCAGATGCGGCTCTCAATCTGGAAGAGGAAATTATAAATTGGCTTATTTACTTGGAGAGGAGAAGTAACCCTCGGCATGGGATTGAATCATTTCATGAAGGCTATTGATTGAAAGACTCTTCAAGAAGTCTTCAAAATACATTGCTGTGTTACAGTGATGTGGAGTCTGATAAGGTAGAGAATAGTTCTACCATAAACCTCTAGTACCTGCCAATTACCTCCGTGTACACCTCACTACTAGACCGGATGCCATATACAGTGATAATTATGACACATTCAGAGATTCCTCATATATTTTTACACATTTTTATAACCTTATGCCTTAATAATACCGCACTAGAACGCCCACAGCAACAGAATATGTTGTCGCCAAATGAATATTTAAAATAAATGTTTGAGCCGTATGACTTATTTATTTTTTAATTGACTTTCCTGGGTTGGCGAGTCTCGTCTCTGCCGATGCAGGGAGATTTTTTAGCTCAGAACATGAAAGTAGGTCAGACAGCGTTTTAGAGTACAGGGAGTTTATTAACCCTTTGTATACCCCAATCTATCACCTTCTCCTGTGTACTTGTCACTAAAGCTTGAACAGATGGTTGTGCCCAATATGTCAGAACCCACAGATAAATAATGGAAATACTTATCTGGTTTAGTTTAATAGATTCTGGTAAACTAAAGATTTCATTAAAGGGAATCTGTCTGTCTGCTGTTTTCATCATATAAAGCTTCAGACAATCTTGGGTATTGACCCTGGAGATCAGTGTAATAAGAATATTTGTGCATGTTGTTAGTAGCAGCGAACCGATGAAAGATGGATTTAGCTGGACTTTCATAGTGTCCTGACACTGCTGTG
The DNA here is from genome assembly GCA_019512145.1 of Engystomops pustulosus. Taxonomy (NCBI): domain Eukaryota; kingdom Metazoa; phylum Chordata; class Amphibia; order Anura; family Leptodactylidae; genus Engystomops; species Engystomops pustulosus. The sequence goes on from CM033647.1 coordinate 24,225,184, forward strand.
TACTTGGTAGCCCCGCCCCCCAGGGGTAGAGGTTGTATCGCAGCTCACTGCAGCACAGCAGTGTGAGGACACTCTACCCTTGTATTGAACCCAGTGCTTCCTAATACTGTCTGATGTTATGTGTTTTCTAAATATAGGTTCCTATGGCCAGACCTCTACTTGAGGGTTTGAAAGGAAACCTCTTTGCCTTTACATACTCGAGCATTGCATTATAGCAAATTTAAAAAGCTTTTTAAATTTAGAGTTTAAACTTGACAAAATCGTCTTCTTCTTAGTAATTTATTTTGTCATTGCTTGTTTGCTTGGCTGTTTCAGTAATTCTCAGCGGCTTCACTACTGCAATGGGGGGTCCCACAGCTATCAGACACTTAATATATATCCTGCGGAAATCTCATTATTGACTATAGTGGGGCATCTCTTTCAGTGCCTTGTCCTAACAAAACTAAATAAATATCCCACTCCAGAAAAGTAAGCAGCACTCCAAAACAGCAATGGTTAAGTGATGAAAAAAGTGTTTCTTTTATTCCATGCTTCAAAGTACAGTGAAGTACAGCGCCGTTTCGGCTCCAAGGAGCCTTTTTCAAGCCAAGTGATAACAGTGAACAACACATATATATACTCATACAAACAGTCACATGACCAAGTGGTGTCCACCCCCTAATTAGCATATCCCGTCATGGTAATGATATATATAAAACAATTTCCATTGTACAAAAGTGCAAAATACATAGAATCAGGAGGAATATGACATATCATCATAAAGTGCCAGTGCAGAAAACATTGTTTTTTATTAATCCTTAAACATCAAGTGCAATGCATATGGATAAAGTGACAAGTGCATACTGTGCTTTTTGTAAACCAAGTTAAAACAATGAACCGGGTGTCTCACCATCCATCACACGAGTCACTGTGGCAGAGATCTCACATCCGAGCGCGCGCCAACCATCCGCTGCAATGAACCGCAAAGCTGGAACGCAAACAGGCCAGAGAGCGATGCGCATGTCCGGTTGTCAAGGGAATCGCCTACGTCACGTGTAAACCAAACACGGACATCCAGAGCGTTCCCTAACCGGCTGTGGGTATCTGTATGCCGTTATATAGCGGTGAATCTTAGTGGTTAGATCAAGCATAAATAGTAAAAATGGTGGTGGTCAATGGCACAGAGGAGGGCTTAATGTATCATGTAACAATAATGTTGGAGAGCGTACTGCTACATGATACATTAAGCCCTCCTCTGTGCCATTGACCACCACCATTTTTACTATTTATGCTTGATCTAACCACTAAGATTCACCGCTATATAACGGCATACAGATACCCACAGCCGGTTAGGGAACGCTCTGGATGTCCGTGTTTTGTTTACACGTGACGTAGGCGATTCCCTTGACAACCGGACATGCGCATCGCTCTCTGGCCTGTTTGCGTTCCAGCTTTGCGGTTCATTGCAGCGGATGGTTGGCGCGCGCTCGGATGTGAGATCTCTGCCACAGGGACTCGTGTGATGGATGGTGAGACACCCGGTTCATTGTTTTAACTTGGTTTACAAAAAGCACAGTATGCACTTGTCACTTTATCCATATGCATTGCACTTGATGTTTAAGGATTAATAAAAAACAATGTTTTCTGCACTGGCACTTTATGATGATATGTCATATTCCTCCTGATTCTATGTATTTTGCACTTTTGTACAATGGAAATTGTTTTATATATATCATTACCATAACGGGATATGCTAATTAGGGGGTGGACACCACTTGGTCATGTGACTGTTTGTATGAGTATATATATGTGTTGTTCACTGTTATCACTTGGCTTGAAAAAGGCTCCTTGGAGCCGAAACGGCGCTGTACTTCACTGTACTTTGAAGCATGGAATAAAAGAAACACTTTTTTCATCACTTAACCATTGCTGTTTTGGAGTGCTGCTTACTTTTCTGGAGTTTGCTATTGAAGGACCTGGGGCCTGGTCACTGTGAGCGTGCACCCACTGCCCCTAGTGGACTTTACTTGAAGTGTGCTGTTTTTTGCATTTCCTGAAGTAAATAAATATCCCAATATCTCAATGTTAAGTAGTAACTGCTGGACCTGGGAGCTTCTGTAATTTGGCCAGTACATGATCTGCTCCCCTGGGGTTTATTGATGACCTGTTCTTCACCTTGACTAGTCATGCTGTGTGCTTACTCCTGTTCTCTATGAACTACGAGAGAGGAATTAGATCACCTAGTTGTATATAAGAGAATATATCATCCCCTAAGTCTGTCATTGACAGCAGGTAGTCGGTATAGGAAGCATGAGCATACTATATACAACAATGGTGATCTTGCAGCAAATAAGATAATATAGTTGTCAATGTCAATATACCATATTTACTCGAATATGAGCCAAGTTTTTCAGCACAAAAAATGTGCTGAAAAACCCGAACTCGCTTATACTTGAGTAAAAAAAAAAAAAAGGAAGTCAATACTGACCTTTTCAACACACCCAGCAGATCTCCTTTTCCATCCAGCGTCAGCCCCAATAAGATGGCAGCAGAGGCTGATGTCAGAGCCACAACGTCGTAAGGGCCTTCCGCTGCCAAACAGAAGAGGAGAAGACCTGGGAGGCTGTCAGAAAGGTGAGTATTGACTTTCTTTTTTTATGTGTTGGGCATACTGGGGCTAGCTATATACTGGGGGCAGGCTGGCTATATACTGGGGCTGGCTATATACAGTGGACTGGCAGGCTATACACTTGGGGATTGGCTGGCTTTATACTGGGGGCTGGCTATATACTGGGGATGGCTGGCTATATATGGGGCTCACTGACTTTATACTAAGGGCTTGCTATATACTTGGGGCAGGGGCTGGCTGGTTGTATACTGGGGCTGGCTGGCTATATACTGGGGGGCTATGGGGCTGGCTGACTATATACTGGGGGCTAGGGGGCTGGCTGACTATATACTGGGGGACAAGGGGATTGAATAGCTATAAACTGGAGGAGGCTGTGACCAATGCGTTTCCCACCCTAGGCTTATTCTTGAGTCAATATGTTTTCCCAGTTTTTTGTGGTAAAATTAGGAGCCTCTGTTTATATTCAGGTCGGGTTATACTCGAGTATATACGGTAAATATATCCTATGTTGAGTCTATCAGTAACACATAATATGTAGATGTAACACAGCGGAGGAGAACTTATTCTGAAAAAGATTCATTATTCTTAGGCTGCTCTGAACATGCAAGTTCCAAGGAAAACTAGGTCAGGAGGTCACCTTGAATTCGTATTTTCCAATCCTCCCTTGTGGAAGCCGTGACCCTTTGATTCAAGTGTGTCTGCTTCACCTACCAATAATGCAATGCTGGAAATGAATAGCTATGTTAATTATTTATCAACAATCCTAGCCATATGCTTCTGGAGATGTTCCAATAGACTTGTGATTACAGATTCAATAGCAAAGTAAAAAGAGTAGAAATATAAGTACATGCAGTGCTTTGGGTTCTTCCATAGAGTCACCTTTAAAGGGGGTATCGACTAGAGCAGTGATGGCTAACCTATGACACGCGTGTCAGTGCTGACACGCGTAGCCATTTTCACTGACACACGGCTGCCTGAGAGTTAAGGTTCATCCTACATGACCAGGTGCAGTAGCCGGGAGGCTGAGAGATTGCACTGAGCTTCCAGCACTCCCCCCTCCTCCTACTACCCCAGGGCGGCCCCTCCCCATATGTGAGCTGTGCCTAGTGTCTCCAATCAGCACAGGTATCAGCACAGGGCACAGCAGGAGAGGTGACCCGGCCATACACCCAGGAGGCTCCTCTGCAGCTCCTGATAGTTGTGGTGGGGGGAAGAAGGCAGCACAGTCAGAGGTCACATCGCTGCTGCCTTGTATGATGTCCCAGCAGCTGCCACCTCTACACTGACCATCTCCACAGCAGGGGCAAGGGAGGACAACCATTCTCATCATATAGTAAGTAAGGTCAGTGACTGTATGACAGTCATCAGGGCTTGTGTGTCAGTTTTGTGATGTACAAGCCCTGAAATAATCGCAACGCCTTGCAAATCGCCAGACATTGCGATTATTTTGCTCCTCACACCTTCTCCATGCCAAGAGGGCATGAGGGAGATGCAGACAGCGGCGACTGCACCCTCGCTGTAACCTGTGAACTTTCATGACAGAAAGTTCACAGGTTACTAAGCATTTCCACACCTGTCTGATGGTAACCGATCTATTACAATGTGCGATTTGCACATAGTAATAGATGATTGGGAAAATCCCCATATACTGCCATACTGTAGTTTGGCAGTACATGGTAGGATCAATCAGACAACCTACGGTTAAAGTACCCTAGAAGTTAAATAGTATACATATTTGTTATTTAAACTATAAATATCACAAAATTATGTTTTTTTGTCAAGGTGACACACCACCCGAGTTATGCTCGGTTTTTTGGCGAATTTTGACACACCAAGCTCAAAAGGTTGCCCATCACTGGACTAGAGCAAGTAGGAGCCCCTCCAATTCAAAGAGTAAATCAGGTTCAGTGCTTTACTGCCTATATACTGTATATATAAATCCTCTAGAGCAGTGGGGACCATTGGTAACAGGGCTTGTCAGTGGCAGACAATTGTGGGGCAGATCGGTGGTGGAATAGTTACCTGGGATTATGCAGGAGGCCGATGATGAAGGAGCACCGAAGCTTCCTAGCCAAGGCATTTGTACCCCCCTCACATTGTCCACAGCAGAAGTGGCCACTTACTGTAGGTGTGGTGAAGGTGCTTCTGCTCCTCAAATCTCCCACTTCCCGCTCCTCCTGTACACCTACAGTTGGTGGCCGCTCCTGCCTCATCTTTCTCCTGCATCCTGGAACTTAATGATCCCCGACCCAGCATTGACCCATGAACTGAGTGGTTGGGGAACATTGCTCCTGGACTTCAGACATCCTGAGGATGAGATTTCATGACAGTCTACCTAGTAATAATATGTAGTAATAATCTTTTGTGTAGCTATTATTATTATTATTATTATTATCAGTGATCAGTAATGGCGCTTCTCATTGCAGCCAGTAATTTGGTGAAGAAAGGTAATAAAATAAAGCAAGGGGAATATTTTTCATGTACTTAAACTTTTTCTCCCCCCACAACACCCTCACGCCAAGTGCTATAGCTTGTCCCAATATACCAAGAGACTGGAGCATCTTAGTATATTGGGCGCATTCTGCCCCCCCAAGAGTTGTCTAGTCAGATTTCTTTTTGGTTGAGTGAAGTGACAAAAGTTGAATATTCTAACACATTTTTCACTTGACTTAGGCCTCTTCCACACTAGCGTTGCGTTTCACGTCAGGGTGCAATGCGTGAAAAACTGACGTTTTTGGCTGCGTTTTTGTTCCATTTTTCCTTGGAGTAATTAGCGTTTTTGCGTTTTTCACGCGCGTGTTGTTAGCGTTTTTTTGCATTTTCGGCGCATTTTTCACGCGCGAGTCAATGGGAGACTCGAGCATTTTTCAAAGGGACCATGGTTTGGGATTAAAATGGGTTATTTAATTAAAAAATAATGTCTTCTGATAAGTTGCAAACATCTGCGATCTATTCTTCACTGTTCCCCATGTATATTATCTCCCGACAAGTTAGCAGATGTGAAGAACAGTGAAGAATCAATAGTATTTGGCTTGGACACCCTTTAGGATTAGATCAGGTCAGTCATCCTCTCTTTCCCCCCTGACTATCACCATTGAGGAATAAGGGGCATAAACATAACTTTGGGCTATCATAAATTGAATGTCTTGAATTCCACAAGATAGCCTTTATTCTAGGCTTCTCCGATACATCTAAGGTGAGACTAACATGTAACATCAACAATACCAAAAGAAGTATTTAGGAAAACAATCTATCCCAACAGAGACAAAGGACTAATTGTTGGGAATCAAATAACAACAATCTTTATTTGTTTACAGCAATCAAGACACATAATATTAAAACCATATAAAATATTCCACAAAACACAAAAGAGCGTGGTGGTGGTCCAAAAAGTCAATCAGATGTAACGCATCTCCACTATAATAGCCTAAATGCATATGTAACAGTAACTGTATATTCAAATTACCCACCCGGGCGTGACATGATGAAAAGCTACAGGAGGGACGCTTTGACCACCACCACAGCACCCCGACGCACGTTTCGCCGTCGCTTCTTCCTGGGGGGGGTATTGTTGTTGTGTTTTTGGTGTTAGGATCTGTACAGGAATAGGGTTATCTGATTGGTATTCAACATGTAACATCAGTCCGACACTAACCAGATTGCTAAAGATGGAGACTACATTTTTGTATACTATATGCATAAAATCTGTTGATGCTATGTCTTGGGGATACTCCCAACGGTGGTGCAAAGGGAGTCTCTTGGTTTTCATCATTTAACCTGTCACCAGGTTTTACCCCACTAAACTACTAGTCCCCTCAGGTAGGGTATAAAATGTCCTTTCTAGGATTCCCTCTTCTATGTGAAATCTTACACATTTACCTATGGAATATCTCCCCTAAAGTAAGGCAAACATGACTTTTTTCACCTCATTTTCATATTAGATGAGTCAAGTTTATTGGCTGCAAGAGTAGTGTCACTTCAGACACCCTATCTTGTGTTCTACAGTACATAGAAACATGATGTGTTATACTGTTTATATAAAGATAAAGGGGGACATTTATTTAAGCCAGCGCTCCATACGACGACGCATGATAAAGGCCCCATCCGTCACGGTGGAGACATCAAGAGGCTTAGACCTCCTCCTCGGCTGCCAGTGCAGTTAAAGGAGTTGTCCAGAATTTTTGTGTAAAAACCTGCAAACATTCATCGGCGAATGTTCACAAGCTTTAGCAAGTGCGCAGACATGGGGCAGGAACGCCATGTCAGCCCACTCTGCTGGTGGCCGTGACCCCCCTCTATGCCTGGCATGGAGGTGGTGTAGTCACAAGAATAATTGCAAAAAACTGGCGTAGAAGCACTGATAAATCTCCCACAAAGATCTTTCAGATCAAATCAGGCCTGTGGCTTTGTAAGCTGCAGATACAGATACAGAGAGCTAAATAGTTGGAAATGCAAGCCAGTCCTGTAGCTCACAGAAACGTAATCATGATCTGAAAGATGACATTCTTATCTTTTATATGACACAGAAAGACTTTCTAGGTGCTACAGTACTAAAGATACAGCCTTCTGAAGTTAAACTACCCCAGCAACCGCTTCAGTTGACTCACGTGAAAATGGAATAAGAGGAGTCATAATTGCTTCACTTTGGGTTAGGTTTTTTCAAGGGAAACAGGTAAGTTTTCACAATAAAGAGAGAATTCGAGAAATTCCATTTCACATTCTAGTTAGTATTTTAGTGGGGTAAAACCTGGTGAGAGGTTCTCTTTAACCCCCATACAATGATCTGGACATTGCCGCTACCTCAGAATTAGTCTCAGTTTAGTGAAATATGAACCACAACACTCAAGATACGCTTGCATACGGCCCCGCGGACATCTGGGGATGTTTTCTCGTACAGGTGGTGGAAATGTTTCTGTAAAGAGTTTAAGAGGGAGGAATCCAACTAGGTGGAAATTTAGACATATACAGAAGGTCTCCTATTTAAGGACACCCGACTTATAGAGTTACATGAGCTTTGAAAAGCAAAAAAAAAAGGTACAGTACAGGCAGTCCCGACTTACAGGCGTCTCGCTTTGCCCATTGTGACCTCGGGTGAAGTCTCTGGATGTTACTGTAGTCTCAGGCTTCAATGATCAGCTGTAAGGTGTCTGTAATGAAGTTTTATTGATAATCCTTGTCCCCATGACAGAACAAAATTCTGAAAATCCAATTATCACTGAGAAAATAAAAAATTGTCTACAGGTACAATTATAAAATATACAGTTTCGACTTACATACAAATTCAACTTAAGAACAAACCTACAGAAGTTATCTTGTCTGTAACCCGGGGGCTGCCTGTAGCAGCAAGTGTCCAAATACAAGTATAAAAACAAACTTTTCTAGAATACACATAACAGTAACACACATAGCCCCTTTGCTAAGGCACCAACCTATGGAGAAAGGTGCCTTAAAACGCCCTCACAATCTACAAATTGGCTAACTTAATTTGCAGGGGGAACTCAAGTGTTTTAAAAGGAAGTCAAGCTGCACACGAAGCAATATCGGCTAGTAATACAGTTATGATGTACATGTCTTATGTGATGGTTCTTATCTATAGCTCAGTTATCCCACCAAAAATGCGACTTTTTGAGCAGAATGTGTGAAAATGGGCGAATTGAGTAAAGTAACAGCCAACTTCATCAGCTTTGAGCTAGTGGTTATGTCATCTATACAGTCAGCAGACACATTTCTACACGGAGGCTTAAAATAACAGCTGTTTGTGATCACTGCTTGTTCCTTGGATAACTAATAAAACCTGTTGCTAAGCAGTATTTAATTTGCTTAATTAAGGGAAAAGGGTGGAGCGGAGGGGTCAATCATTTCTGAAAATGTTCATTTAAGAGAGAATTGCCAGAGCATGATGTTTCTCCAAACCTAATAAGTACTTTAGCCTTGACTTAGCCTTGACTACACTTCTGTTTAATGCATGAATATATATAAACGTACAATTGTTATGCAATTTGTGAAGCTTTTCTTGAAAAGGTACAGCGGGTACACAAAATTGCAGGTTTTTACCATGATATTGCTTCACTACTGCACAAGAAGGAGCCTAATAGGGCAGATTTATCAAGCTGTCTAAAAGTCAGAATATTCTTAGTTACCCATGGAAGCCAATTACAGCTCAGCTTTCATTTTACCATGAATATTTTAAAGGAGAGCTGTGATTGGATGCCATGGGAAACTAAGAATACTCTGACTTGCTTGATAAATCTGCCTCTATGTGAATACACACACAACAAAAAATGAATCAGTGAGGTAAGACAATACTTAGGTGGTAGAAATGACCACACAAAAATATCAAGTTAAAATTAATATCACAGCTGCGCAAATCCCAAAAACCGTGAACAGTCCAACGAAAGTGCGATCGGCCAAATAAGCCCCAAAGTGTCTGTATGTTTCAATATTAGAACTTGAATTAATATCAAGGGATAAAAATGTTCTATTGATGGCAATTAAAGGGGTTGTCCAGGATTTTAAAGACATTGCTGTTTTTTTTTCCTCTCGTGACCATGGTATTGCAATTATGGCCAAAACACATGACCACGGTCTGCCCATGTACCACAGACTGGGCCCTGGCCCGATTTTACGGATTGATTGATGACAGTCATTAGTTTTTAGCCTAAGCTCCATTCATTACTATACAGCCGAGCCGCAATATCAACACAGGTGTGGAGCTGTTTTTGGAAGAAAGCAGCCATGGTTTTCTACTCCAGGACAACCCCTTTAACTTCTTAGTTGTTATGACTTTATTCTTTGTAGATATATTGCAAAGGGTAGATCACGCAGGAGGATGAGAAAAACCCCTTTAAGGAATAACACAATGGCGCAATGTCAATGATATATACTATATATAAGCAATTTCAAGATACGTTTACTCATTTTCCATTGCTATATACTGATATATGTATTTATGCATATATTTATTTGTAAAGATTTGCAGGCTTTAATTGTTCTTTATTATGTGTCAAATACTGTGTAAATAGATTTTTTTTACACAATTTTTTAATAGTTGACTAATATCTTTATAGTTTATCTTTAAGAATTCGTTTTTTGGGGGTACTGAACCAAGCCAATACACAAGGTTATTACATAAAGAACGACATCCATAGTTGTCAATGAATAACATTTCTGTGCTTCCTACTTCTTTTCTTTATCCTCTTCTACATTGGATATGATATGATGTTAAGACACCTTATGGCAGCTCAAATTGTAATGTGCAAAATGAGTCATTTGATGTGTGAATTCACACATGACAAATCTGTTGCAGGAAATAACAATCAATTCCATACATCTGAAATTAAAAGGTTTTGCCATCAGGATCATGGATTTCTGCAATCGCAATTCATCCCACTGCAGATGTAACTTGCCACCAGATTTGACCCCATTACACTCCCCTCCTTTCTAGAATTTCCTCTTTTATGTCCCATCCCTTCAACTATAAAAATCTTCTCCAAAGTCATGTAAAATTTGCTAAAGATGAGTCAAGTTTAGAGGCTGCAGGGGTAGTGTCATATGTTCTGTTCTATTGGACGTAGAAACATGTTTTTAGTGTCATATTAAAGATAAGAATATCATCCTAGATTCTTGTCTGCAGCTCGGATTTCCTTCTATGTCTTTAACTGCCTGTATCTCGAGTTCTATTGATAACAGATCCACAAATTTGTAATCTGAAAGAGGAGATTCCTATCTTTAATATGACATCAAAAGCATGTTTTTAGGTATTACAGAACCAAAGGTGGGCCATCTGAAATGTCCACCCCCCTGCAACCTCTAAAAGTGATTCATCTCAGACAAATATGACTCATTTTCACATGACTATGGGGGAGATTTTTTTTTCGGTAGACAGCAAGATCTGACACAAAAGAGGGAATTCTTTAAAGGACATTTCATTTGCATTTTCATTTCTTTTCGGTGCAAACTGCTTGCATATGTATTTATAAAGTGTCACGGCTGCACTATACCCAATAGGACACAAAATTCTGCTCTGAAATGGGCGTTACGGTGCACAGTGGGACCATGCACCCAATTTATCAAGCAGTGTCCGAATAGTGTCGCACACCCCATGTTAAAGGTGCACTAAGAAACAATTCCAGTGCAGGGGGCTCCAGATTCATGAAGACCGCGGGGCACATTTACTTACCCATCCCGTCGTGATGCCCGCTGTGCGTTGTCCGACGAGGTTTCGGGTCTACCGCGATTCACTAAAATCATGCGTCCAATTTCCTGCATGTGTCGCTTCCCCACCCAGGTCCGCCGGAGTTCACCTTCTTCTTCCCAGTGCATCTGAATGCTGATCTTGCAACACAATTTGCTTTTTAAATTGCACGGTTTGTCCGAATCAGTCGGGTTGTCCGATGTCCGAGCAGCCATTTGTCTCTCCTCCCTGCGTTGTACATACTTATACTCACACTGAACATATATTCTAAATTAGGAAACTGGGAGAAAGTTTTCTGACCTAAGACTTAGTTCCTGAATGCCTACAGACTTCTCTAAACAGCTCTTCTGATTTACTGCTATGCATTTATTTCCTTTATTCTAGTCCTAAGTGGCTTATGACCCGTCATTCTTTATCTTCACAGCCGCAGAATTTTGCACTCGGACCCTCAGCGTGGAACAAAGTAAAAACAAACGTGTTCTGTGCCAGGAGCGTGTTTAACAGAAGACAGCAAGATGTAATATTTGCCTTGGAAATTGTGTGACAACTGTGAAGTCACAACTACAGCTCAGCCCCGAAAAGTCATTAACATACGGCAGAAATGTGTAATGACAATGTGGTGTGAGAGCCTCACATGGGGGGACATGAACTACAAAACTGCAGGTTAAACAGACTATTTCCATCAGAGTCAAAACTGAACTGGGGGGGGGGGAGACTTAGCACATTGCTCTCCCCATTATTATCAGATGCTTCTGCAGAATATGACATACAACGCTATACAGAGATAAGAACCACATGCGCATAAATTAGGTTCTATGCTTTGGAATTGATATGGTGTCACGAATTTGACATCTTTACAACCAATTAGTTTCATTTTTCCATTGACAGAGCTATATGTGGATTACATTTTTGCTGGACAGGTTCAACTTTTAGGGGTTTCCTTGCCTGAAGAAAGTCCTTGAACACATTGCTTTCTTACAAAAAAATTGATGCATCACATCCATCCTGACTCCCAAAGCATAAGGACCATACTCTCTAGACTAATGCTTTGTTAAACCACCCAGGACTGACCCATTAAGGCTAAAGTTCTCAATAACCCCTTTTGGGGTACAAAAAAACCAAATATAATACTATTTTATTAAAGGACATCTACCACCAGAATAAAAGATTGTATGCAAATGAGCCTGTGGGGCTCCAAACTTCATAGTTGTTAATGAAGCCTGGAGCCCCTCAGGCTCATTTGCATACAGCCTTTCATCCTGTTGGTAGATGTCCTTTAACTGTCTCTGTTTTTGCCTTTTGCTTATGTTTACCATCTGCAGGGCCGGCGCCAACACTGGGCATGCTGGGCAAGTGCTGGGGTCCAGAGCTGCTGTGGGCCCTACATAAGGCTGTACATAAGAAATCCATGGGGGTGAGGGGAGCTGTATCTAATGAATCTATAGGGGGGCGAGAAAGGCTTTATATAAAATAACCATGATGGGGCAGTTTTTTTGGATGATAAACTAAGGAATATTTTAGAGAACAGGAGACTGTTTCAGTTTCTAAGATTTTAATGTCACCATGTGAGTTCACTGCAAAGGAGCCCACTGAGGCTCTGTCGCCAAGGGGCTTACTAAAACCTGGGACCGACCCAGACCATGTGGAACAACTAAATATGTATAATATTATGTAATGTATACACCCACCTAAAAAAATTGCATTATGAGTATTGCTGCCTGGACTGGATCTGGGTTGATCATAAACGCACAGCCTTGTGCAAAGCCCTGTAAAAGGGTTAGAATGTAGCTATGATCGCTACTTTGTGTTACGTTCTGAGAATCTTCTGGAACAACTACAGAACACTGGGAGGACACCAGCAGCTCTTTTAATAAGTAGCTTCTTATTAGCTTTGGGTTTAATGCATTTACACTCTCTTGTCTACTGCCAATCCAATTATGCTTTATTTGGGCTGTAACATGAAAGCCAACACAAAGCTAAAAGCTAACAAGTCACTGTATTGCTCCAATATGTCACTATACTGTTAATATTCTCTAGTCAGGCTTAGAAGCCACCATTGTAATCAGCATTGACATATCAGTAACATGAGAATACATCTCTGTATTCCATACAATGACATCCTCATGTGTATTGGCTGTGGGTAACCTGCGGTGATGTAAAGTGACAGCCTGGTGGATGGAATTTACAAATCTTCTCGCCACCTGCTGAACTTAAAGCGTTGAACTTCAGGCTGCGTTCCACGTCCAGGTTTTTTTACATCGTTTTTTAATGCCCAAATCAGGAGTGGCATAAAGTAGAAAGACATAGTAGCACATCTCAGTTATATTTTCAAAACTGTTTTTATAGAAAACTCGAAAATGGGAACGCAGCCTCAATCCACCTGTCAGGATCAGGGGTGGTGGATCAGAGCAGAAATGTGGTGGTGAACAGGCATGAAGTCAGGACAGGCAGCACGGGATCAGAGTTGGGGACGTAGCGGAAGATCAGGGCAGGCGGCAAAGGATTGGAATAAGGAATGTAGCAGGAGGTCACAACGGGAATCACACAGGCAGAATGGGAACGCTTTCTCAGAGGCATAGAGCACAAAGATCTGGTAGGGGACACAGGAAGGGACCGGATATTTAACAAGGAGGACAGACCTGGTACTTTAAATCTTTGTAAGCCGGGCATGCACACCCTAGGAGGCAGGGATGCACGCACAAGAGCATGGGGACCGCCACTGGAGCGAGGAGTAAAGCTGCAGCCGGGCACCAGGGACACAGCATGGGCATCCGTGACACCACCTCTGACAACATGTATATGGTCTCACGGTACAAACCAAGTAGCACTGACTAATATTTGCTGTAATGTGGTGGAATGTCTTCTGCCTCAAAGCGGTTTTCTTTTGCACCTTCTATTGGCTTAGTCCATGCTAAAATAATGAGACAAAATTTTGTCTCAAATTGTGGCCCACATTAGGGCACACCCGCCTTTTTGTGAAATCATGTAAAGCGTTATGGAATTTGATGGCGCTATATATGGATTATTATTATTATTATGCCCTCTTTCCTTATTAGTTTGTAAAAGTATCTCAGAATGGTCTATAACACTTAAATGTGGAACAAATTTTAGATTTTCGCCCTCAAAATTTATGGTTACATTTGTGGCTAAAATTTGACCAACAAAAGAGGGTCCAAAAAATATATAAGCCATAAAGGCACCAAAAAATTTACATCCCAAAAAGTTAAGTTATAAACCTCAAAAGCAAGACGGGGTATATGCAAAGAGTATGTAAACTTTATTAAGCAAAGAAATTCATAAAAACAATTAAAAAGCACTACATGTGCTAATGTCTAGCAGCCATCCCTTAGGTAAACACAGACATAAATACAGGATATTGACCAGGAACAGTAACCTGGTATTGGTCAGAACTACCAGCAATGCAATAAAACAATATTCAAAATATGAAATGTAGAGCACAATAAAGATTGAGTAGTTCGACCATAAGAGCAGCAATTTGAATAGTTACCTAAGGTGCATAATGTGGTCAGGGAGGGAGCTGGAGGAAAGATTTCCCACGCATATCGCCTGTCTATGCAGGCTTCCTCATTTGTGGCTAAAATTGTGCAATAATTCAGGCACATTTTGCTTAGTTTATTTCCTTGACCGTTTTTAAATATACTTTCATATAGTATGGGGGTTACTTACGATGCCCTCCGTCTGCCCAGTAGATATATCAGAAGGTTCCGGTGGAGAGAGGCGCCAGTCGGCAATTCTAAACCAGGCCCTAACTGGCGTACAATTGTGCTTTATAGCTAACTAGCACCCCCACTCCACCTCACTCTGCTTTTGGGCGTGCCCCCTCCTTCACACCCTTTAACGCCCACTTGGCGTGGAGGTGGTGTAAAGGGAGAAATAATCACAATTTTTGGCATGGCGACAACAATTGCCATTGCAGGGCTTGTACTCCAAAAAGATACCATACAAGCCCTGATAAATATCTCCCAGAGCACCTAAATATTCCACGGGGTGTAGCATTTGTTGTAACATTACTGCAGTAAAGGACATCACATAAAGGCCTCCTAGAAGTTCATCTGTGACTTTTTAGTACAAAACATCAAAATCGTAAAGAATAAAAAATGGAAACAAGACTTTTCTCATTCCCTGGAAGCACAAATATATGTAAGAAATGGTTTATAGAATGAAAACATACCATTATTAGAGCTGTATTTACCCAGGACTGGAAACCCCTTCAATACCAATTGGCACCACCTAGAGGTTTCTACTACTAAAAACATTCTACACAAATAGCCATTGATTTTAAAGGTAGTGTCAGGATTCCAGGTTGAAAGAAATTTCTAAGCAGTGCCAAAGGGGGGTTATTTTTGTTCTGGAATTTAGTATCATCCGAGATCAGAAGTTTTACCACTGCCCAGTTTCATGCACTTGGCTCTGCTGTGAGCCCTTAGGCCTATATCACGTAGTCATTTAATAAGGCTGCATTTTAGGATCCAGCAGAAACATCCACATGATATGGACCTTAACATGAAAAAATTACATCAAAATCCCACAAATTTCAGGTCTCCAGGCACCACCAAACCTCTGTGTACTGAATATGTATTAATTTAATTTACTTAAAGAAAATCTAACATTTGCTTTTATGCATTATGAACATACCTTGAGAATGCTGTAGCTACACTGAAGCAGAAACATATTTAGTTTAATCCCTGAACTGAGTGGTTTTGCTGACAAAACCATTTACTATAAAATAAAATTATGATAATGAGTCTCTGTCGCTTCTCCTCATTCTAATTATGCAATACTCCAGCCTTGACTTGCACAGCATAAGCCGAGAATACGTCATCACTGGGTTATTCCTGACAGGCAGTAGTAATCAATCGCTGCACCACCCCCAGCTGCTGTGTATGAGTCATCCAGCTCATGTTGATTAGTCCTGTATGGACAGTTCAGGCAGCTCTTTTATGTACGGCAGCCACCCTGCACCCAGCTTTCCCAAGATCCTGAATTTTATAATTGTTTTTTGAGCAAAACCACACGGATCAGGGATAAAACAAGATATGTTTTTGCATCAGTGGTTCACAATGCATATAAACAAATGGTAGATTTCCTTTAAAGAAAATCAACTTGCCAGTCTCATATAAAGCAATTATCTGTGACCTGAATGCAGAAATTAAAATCATTTTTAATGTGAATATGTACCTTTCTATGTATTATGTGTGTGAGGTCCAGTGCTGACAGGTGGAGCAATGTAATTTCAGTGAAGTCTAGGTGGGAGGAAACAGGTGGTAAAAGGGTGCACTGGACCTTGTGGCCACGCCCTTGATGCACTGAAAAACTAATTTGCATATCGGTAAACTGATTTAAAAGATTTCCCTGCATTCAAACCACAGATTTTCAAAAACAAGGATCATGCTTATGATGTATGACACTATCCCCCACAAGGCCCTATGCTTAGTTTATATGTGACCCAAGAGGTGACAGCATCTCCTTAAAATGGTAATGTTATTTATAACATAAGGAAGTAAGAATTTTGAGCATCAGGCCCATTTGGCGCATGAGATCTTAACAATTAGCCTTATTGTAATCATATTTTCTGCAACCTTCTCTTTGCGTCTAGATTTCCTGTCCATGAGAAGCCTGGAGTCCATTAAAGTGTCATTTATCTGAAGTCCCGCCTGGCAGTGGGAGGGTTAACATCACAAGCCGTAGACTTTCTCTGATGGGAATACCGAGAAGTTCACAATGGCTCCATTCATGAGCGGCTTAAGGAAAAATGCTTCAATTCTTATTATTGGTCATATTGATCATACAACCAAGCAGCTGCCGGGGGCAGAGGACACTTCCCTGTGTGCAATATGTGACAAGCATCCGCTCTTCTTCTGCCATGGCTGCTTAGACAGTCTGTTCATTCGTTTTATTCTTTTCATTCATTTATGCATTAGTTTGCTCTCTCGGTTTCTTTGGTTTTCACAGCTCAGTAAATCTGGACATTTAGAGAATGCATACAGTCCCTAAAGCCAACTGCACATAGATCAGCGTGATGGAAAGCAAAGTTACTGACCCATCTCATACCAAAATTCTCCAAAGCCCCATTAAGGAAACTAAATGTGGCAAGGGAGGGAAAGCATGAAAAGTGTACTGCACATGTAGATACAGAAAAATCACTAGATGAATTCAGCAGAACATATCAGATGTATTGCAGTGTTATCTGAAGGAACAGACATTATATAGAAATATTCTTATTTTATCTACATAATTTAAAGGAAATCTACCATCAAAATCCATCATGATAAACTTACTCATACTCACACTTACTCATAGATCCAAGCACCGTGACTGTGGTAATCTGCTTATATTTGTTATCCGTGGTCTCCTTACTACTAAAATCAACTTTTAAAATGATGCTATTAAGTCAAAATGGCTCTGGCAGGCTTTAGCACTAACTTCACAGGCTGTTACACGGTATCCCATAGCTCCCAACCATCCCGCATTCAGTGGGACAGTCCCGCTGTTCCACCGTACCGGGCGGTTGGGAGAATGTCCTGCTTGTCCTGCCTCCTGGTCCCCGCCCTGACTTGCTAGAACTGCAATGCAGGGAACAGGAGATCAGCAATGATCAGCCCTTGCTGCCTGCACACGTCTCTAGATATGTGGAGGTAGCTCCACCTCTGGCTGGCCCTGCCCCCCTGCTCCATCATCTCAGAGTATCGGGAAGAAGAGGAAGCAGGAAGAACGAGGTAAAGGTAAGTAGCAGGAGGACAGTAGCCACTATATGAGGGGAGATTGAGGAGGACAGGAGGCCACTATGTGAGGGAAGATGGAGGAGTACAGAAGGCCACTATATGAGGGGAGATGGAGGAGGCTGTGAGGTCACTATATGAGGGGAGTTGAGGGAGGATAGAGGGCCACTATATGAGGGGAGATGGAGAAGGACAGGAGGACACTATATAAGGGGAATTATAGGAGGACAGGAGGCCACTATATGAGGGGAATTATAGGAGGACAGGAGGCCACTATATGAGGGGAGATGGAGGAGGACAGGAGGCCACTATATGAGGGGAGATGGAGGAGGACAGGAGGTCACTATATGAGGGGAGATGAGGGAGGATAGAGGGCCACTATATGAGGGGAGATGGAGGAGGACAGAAGACCACTATATGAGGGGAGATGGAGGAGGACAGAGGGCACTATATGAGGGGGGATGGAAGAGGCCAGGAAGCCACTATATGAGGGGAGACGGAGGAGGCCAGGAAGCCACTATATGAGGGGAGATGGAGGAGTTTTTTTTTTTTTTTTTTTTTTTTGTGTTTGTTGGGCACAATAGGCTGTAAATATTTTCCATAATGGGGTTTTGTCATGGAAGCAAGGGTCACCGCAAATGAAAGTGGCAGATGCCACTCCATGCGCTTCAGTAATGCTGCTGGGCATAGCAGAGATATCTCTACAGTCATAAAGGAATAAAGGCCCCGTGTATGTGAGGGGCAAGAAGTTAGACCCCCATGACTACCTCCGTGTTACATTATACCCTATGAAATTACACCACATGAAATAACAATGTCATAATGTATTCTACTTTTGCAACAGTCTAGTAATAATATATATATATAGACACTCACCGGCCACTTATTCAGGTACCCTGTCCAGACTGTCTGTTAAACACTTAATTTCTAATCAGCCAATCACATGGCAGCACTCAGTTGCATTTAGGCATGTAGACATGGGCAGAACTAAGAATCTCTGCGTTAAACAAAAACGACATCGTAGGGGAAGAAAAGAAGTGTTGGTGAGTGCCTTGAACGTGGCATGGGTTGTTGGTGTGGCAAGTGGATGGTCTGGTATTCAGAAACTGCTGATCTACTGGGTATTTTCACTCACAACCATCTCTGGGTTTACCGAGATGGTCAAAACGAAAAACATCAGTGAGCGGGCCAGTTCTGTGCGGAAATGCCTGTTAGGCCAGAGTCAGAGGAGAATGGGCACAGACGGTTGGATGATAGGATGGCCAACAGGACTCAAATCGCCACCTCGTTACACACCAAGGTAGTGCAGGAAGAGCATCGTGACGCACAATAGTCCTCGAACTTGAGGCAGCATGTGGCAGCCGCAAAAGCCCACACCTCGGGGGCCATCCTTTCAGCTAAGAACAGGAACTGAGGCTACAATGTCAAGAAGCTCATCGAATTGACAGTTACAGAAGATTGGAAAAACGTTGCCCTGGTCCTGATGAGTCGCGCTTTTCTGCTGCGACATCGATTGGTAGGGTCAGAATTGCGTCAACAACATGAAAACGGGATCATCCTGGGTATCAACGGATTAAGGCTGGTGGTTGGGTGGTGTCTGTGTGGAGGGAAATTTTCTTGGCACTCTTGGGTCCCTTGGTACCAATTGAGCATTGTTTCAACGCGACAGCTACCGAGTAGTGTTTGACTGATCATGTCCATCCTTTGATACACAATGTACCCTGTAACATCTGACGGCTACTTTCAGCAGGTAATGCGCCCATGTCATAAAGCTGGGAATCATCTCGTACTGGTTTCTTGAACATGACAATGAGTCACTGGACTCAAATGGCCTCCACAGTCCAAAACGAATCCATCCAATAGAGCATCTTTGGGATGTGTGGATGGAACGGGAGATTCGCATCATGGATGTGGCAAGCGCCAAATCTGCGCAACTGTGTGATGCCCTCTGTCATATGGACCAAAATCTCTGAGGACTTCCAGCACCTTGGAAATTATCGCCACGAGAATTGAGGCGTTCTGAAGCAAAAGGGGTCCAACCCGTTACAGCATGGGTTGTACCTAATAAAGTGGCGGCCGACTGGAGTGTGTATATTATATAGTATATACTATAATATATAATATTATATTGAGCCCATATCATAAAGTTTCTATGACAGAATTATTGTCTCACCTAATTAAAAATGACTTTTGAGGTTTGATTCCTGAAGTTAACACGTTGCGTATAGGATCGGATGTATAGGTTGATTTTGCCTTCTGAACTCTGGAATCTATTAACAAGTGTGCGAAATATAAAGCTGTGTTCTGTAACCTAAGATCTTATATATTGACTGGTGATCTGATCACAACTTCTTAGCTGATTTATTAGTAATGTGTATGTCTCCAGCGGTTCACATTGCGCAGTGAACTCTAAACCCTGTCATTACTGACTTCACGGGACTGAAATCACACCGCGCTTATACGTGATCCGCTTTTAGTGGACTCTGGGGTATTGCTCGACATCTACAATATCACAAGGATTAACCTTGTTGACATAGGGGCTTGAGATCATCCAGGGAAGATGTGATCGATCTTCTATACATGTTGGTGCAGACATGCTGTTACCAATGTTAATAGTTATTTTTTTTTTCATTTTTACAATTTTCACAATTCATGGCTGTTCATAAATGAAATAAGCAGTACCTTACCTGGGATATCCACTAATGTATGTAATACACACAGGGTATCGCTGGGTGACTGGTGATATACACAACCATCGATACATGCAACTTATTAATCTCCTGGTTTGGGGACAAGATTTTTTTGTAACAGTGCGTCCAGCAGGAAACAATAGACAAATCTAAATAACATATCAAGTGACATACAATATCTCCGGGGAGCAGGTCACTAGTGCTGGGGCTATTGAAGACTTAATTAGACCCATCGCTCTGTTGAAACAGTTCAATGGTTTGGGGATATCGGAGTTATGGCTCTGGTAGTATGAATCGGCTGAGTTTTGGTTGCTGAAGTTACTGTGTGCTAGAGCATTGGTGTTTTGGCGCAATTTTGAGACAATCACTGAACAATAACTTTTTTCCATACGTTGTGGATGGGCACGGTGGGTCCCCGATAGTTGCGATGTTTGTTCTTGGATGGTTAGGGCTTTGTTTTTGTTCAGCCATTAATGCAAACCTACTCAGCACACCCAGGTACTTGTAGGTACACATGTTCAATATCCCAGAACTCTTGATGTCGATAGACCTATCTATAGCATGATCTATGACCATCTTCTTTGTTTTTGTCAACATTAAAGGGGTGTTCCCATCTGGCTTTACATTGTTAAATTAAAGAATCTGTCAAATTGATATATTTCTTTAAATTGGAGTGTTATTAATAAAGAAATGACTTTGTGTGAAGGAATTTCCCATAAATTTAGCCCTGTTTTGTCCCTTAGAAAACAATACTTTCTGGATACGACCTCTCCCCTCACCCTGCGCAAGCAGCAGTGGCCATATGCTACTTGAGCCATGCATGACCCACTGATTCAACAGTATTACCAGCGATGGCTGTGGTACGTGAGAAGTAACACTGGTAATTTTGTATGCAAAACAATTCGTTTTTTTGTGTATCACTCCGCACAGAGGTGGTCGTTTATCAAGGACAAACTTTGTTCTAAGGAAGAACAAATTATATGGAAATTATCTCACATTAGTATTTTGTATACCATCCAACTGAGAAATGTATATAGCAATGCCAAACATAAATGGGAACACTTAAACAACCACTATAACTACAGTAAATCAAACTTCTGTATATCAAATTGTCCACTTAAGAAGCAAAACACTGATTGACAATTAATGGTCACGACAATTAGCAGACACACTCAATAAAGGAGGTGGTTCTGTAGGTGGGGACCACAGACCACTTCATAAGTCCCATGTTTTCTGCCTGATGTTTTGGTCAATATTGAATGTGGTGCTTTCACACTTGTGGTAGCATGAAACGGAGTCTGAAACCCATTCAATCTGGCTACCGGTAGTGAGCTCTATCAAGGATTGCACATCAAATGTGAGCCATTGGCCAAAAGGTTGCTGTGTCTTCAGTGTCCAGAAGCTTGGACCGCTACCAGGAGACAGGTCAGTTACAGACAGGAAACATGGAGGGGGCTTAGAGTGCATGCACAACCAACTAGACCGCTAACCCTCCACCTTTGTGCAAGGAGGAGCAGGGAGACAGTGCTCGCACCTGCAAAATGGACCTCCAGCATCAGATCAGCTTGCCCATTCCAAGAGACACCAGGCTGGCAAATCTACTCTACTTGGCGCCCTGATGAAGTAGGCTCCCACTGACACATGTGACAGACGTCGATCTGGAGAGCACTGCAGAAAGCGATCTGCTCCGCAACATCCTTCAGTCATGACCGGTTTGGCAGATGGGGCCAGTAATGTAGTAGGGTGCAACATTTCTTTGGAAATTTGTCACATGTGCCCCCACTGACCATTAGGTACAAATAGATCCTTGTGAGACAATTATACTGTGCAGTTGGCCCTGGTGTTCTCTAATGTCGGAAATGCTAGACCTCATGTGTCTGGAGATGTATCAGCAGTTCTGCAAATGAAGCCTAGGGACTGGCCCACTCGTTACCCCCAGACCTGAATTCCCGCTTGAGCACATGTTTCACTCTGTCGCACCAACGCATATTGCACCACAGGACTGTCCAGGAGTTGGTGGGGCTTAGGGTCCAGGATCTGGAGGAGATCTTCAGGGACACCATCCACAACCTCATCGAAGCATGTGAAGGTGTTGTAGGGCGCATACAGGCACGGTGAGGCCACCACAAATACTCAGATCATTTGATTGTTTTAAGTTGGATCAGCAGCTGTAGTTTGTCTTTTTTCCACTTAATTTGTGTGTGACTCCTACCCAGACCTTCCATGGTTTAAAAAAACTTTTTTTTTTTTTTTTATTTTGTTGCATACATTTCTACTTCCTATAGAACAAAGTAGTTCAATGAGAAATATTTAATTTATTTACATTATTTTCAGACTATAAGAGCCACCATCTAAAATCCCTCTAAACTGTCTAGGTTCATATATAGGTGCCATCCGATATAGGCTGCACCGTGATATAGGATGAATGACCAAGCAGGTGGTAAGACCTGATGCACCAGTCAGGCAGCTGTTGTCTGAAGTATGGTTCAATATGAAGGCACTGGACTTAGTGCGCACCTTTGATTCTGAGAAAATTCCAAAGGATTTTTTGTGCACCTTATAGTCCGAAAACACGGTAAATCTAGAGGTGTTATTGAGCGTTCCCTTTATTTTTTTACAGCAATGTATATGATAGATGGAATAATTAAAGTCAATGCCCCTGAAGGAATACCCTTTGTACTGTGGTGTCAATGTATAGTTTTGTATTTTGTCATTAGCGCTGGGTCAATGGTAGTTACGCTTGCAAAATCTAAGTAGGTGATCGCTGCATGGTGGACCTTCTGTTCCAACAATGCAATAAAATGTTGCTTTTGCTTTTGGCTAAAATAAAAAAAACCTGCTTATCACCTCCAGGACTGAGGATGATGGGGGCCATGTTCTTTAAATTCCCAATTCAGCACAAAAATATATTCAGACATGTATAAGGGGGCGGGTTAGTGGATCATTGCACATGACTCTCTAGCAATGGATTATTTCTTCTCTGGCATATATTTTTGCGTTACAGCAGGCAGATAGAAGACATTAAAAATGGATCTAAAGAAACATCCATCCCTGCTAAACAAAGGGAAAGCACCTAAATATTGCCTCGACTGAGCCGACAAATAAACTGATGACGTGGTTTATACTTAATTCAGAAACAAACCACGGACAGGGAGTCTTTGATGTGTACTTGTGCAGAGCAGGTGTGTTACCTCATCAGCAGAGAGGTAATGAATAATTTGGAAATCAAACTCAACACTGCTGTTTGCGCTGCCTTTCCCAGTTCCCCGGGCCTGTGCAGATATGTGAATTAAAAGTGTGGCTATGACACTAAAGACATGATATGCTTCACTTGTATCATATTCCACCAAAAATCTCTTCCCGCGGGGATTCCGTCCCCGGTGACTAAGAGATTGTGGAAATGTGCCTTACATGAATAAAGTGACAGTTAAATGAGGCTTTTTCTATGTTCGATCTGCCCCTAAAGCCATCTTCTGCTAAAATCCTTTATTACATTGGGTATTATCAGTTTTTACAATTGAACCTTGGTTCCTGTGGCAGTTTGAGTCTCAGCCCGCCTCAGTAAGATGATCGGCCTTTAGAACTGGATATTTCGGATTCTGATCACGACGTCATTTATTCAGATCGATTTTCTACAATTCATTATTTGTGCCCCATTAAGTCTTTGAGCCCTCTTAAGACTACTTATTATCTGAAACTTCATGCCTTTTTAAAAACGGGAATATATGGATTGATCTTCTGGATGCTGGAAAGTGGGGACCCACACTGAGCGTAAGTAACAGAGGTCTTGAATTCCCCTACTGTTAGATCCGCACTGGCTATGTTGGGACTCCCATAAAGAGTAGCAAAGCGATGGCATGACCATCAAAAGAGGTACACATGCAGTCACGTATAGTCACAATCTTTTTATTTTTTTACTGGACTGTGGAATGGCAAAAAGAGGAGATTGTGTATTCTTTATTATGATTGGAGAGAGAAAATATTTATTCATTTGACAGTACATTTGACAGTGCGTAGTGAGCCCCTTGTCTATTGTCAGCTTCTTGCAGGCTCTAATGCGACCAGTAAATACAGTATCATAGGAAACACATCTAGCAACACTTTTCACCCCACATGGACGCTCCGCTCCATTGTGTGGTTTTCCACACGTTACACACTACTGCTGATTACGCCAGTATCATTACAGCCACTCCACTATTTTCTGAAGCTAAAGTGACCTTTCCTCCCCCTGCTCTCCAACTGTCTTGCGATGAGAGCACACAATGCCATAGCTAGTGATGAAGTTTTTTCTTCTACTCTTTGCATACCTCCCAGTCCACAGATTTGGGCTCTTTCCTGGGACATCACTAGAACAGTGGTTTTTAAACAGCAACAAGGGGAACTGGGGGCTACAGTATGATAGGAACCACAATGGTAAGGGTGAGCTGGGGTTGGTTAAACAGTAAGAGGGGGCCATGTAGGGGGAACTGGGGGGCACTATTGGGATCATATGTAAGAAGGGAAGCTTCACAATGTGATGCCACGTTCCAGCTTTCTCTGCATCATAGGGGATGAACCTCCTCTATGAAGGGACAGGGATTTGTTTCCTGGTTACGACACTCACAAGCAATGGCACATATTACGTCCAGATAGATAAGACGATAAATCGCATAGGATTGACAGTCATCATAAGTACGCATGTGGGATGGTAAGGGGCGCGGGCCTGCATGTGGGGGGTGGGCCGCTTGGCCGGTTGGGACCCCCTTTTGCCTTCAGAACTGCTCCTCAATCTTCGTGGCATAGATTCAACAAGGTGTCGGAGCATTCCTCAGAGATTTTGTCCATGATTGACACATGTGCCATCACCACAGTTGCCGCGAAGATTTGTTCGGCTGCACATCCATGATGCGAATCTTCCCGTTCCACATCCAAAGATGTCTCTATTGGATTGAGATATGGTGACTGTGAGCCCATCTTGAGTACAGTGACCTCAGGTTGTCATGTTCAAGAACACAGTCCTGAGATGATCCGTTTAGCATGACATCGCGGCATATTCCTGCCTGAACAGTAGCCACACGGATGTTGGGTTAATTTGTGGTCATAAGGAGGGACAGGAATTGCAGCAACATACCAGGTAGGCTGTGGTGTTGCAAACGATGGCTCAATTGGTCCAAGGGCCAAAGAGTGGCAAGAAGAAATTTTATTCCCCACACGAGACACCACCACCACAGCCTAACCTTGATACAAGGCAGGATGGATCCATGCTTTCATGGTTGTTGACGCCAAATTCTGACCTACCATCGAATGTCGCAGCAGAATCGACGACTCATCAGACCAGGCAACATTTTTCCAATCTTCTATGTCCAATTTCGATGAGCTTGTGCAAATTGTCGCTCAGTTTTCCTGTTCTTAGCTTGAAAGGAGTGGACATCCCCGGTGTGGTCTTCTGCGCTGTAGCCCATCTGCCTCAAAGTTCGACGTACTGTGCATTCAGAGATGCTCTTCTGCCTACCTGGTTGTAAGGGTGGCGATTTGAGTCACTTTGCCTTTCTATACAGCTCGAAACCAGTCTCCCATTCTCCTCTGACCTCTGGCATCAACAGGCATTTCCGCCCACAGAAATGCCGCTCACTGGATGTTTTTTCTTTTTCGACCATTCTCTGTAACCCTGAGATGGTTGTGCGTGAAAATCCAGTAGATCAGCAGTTTCTGAAATACTCAGACCAGTCCCTTCTGGCACCAACAACCATGCCACGTTCAAGGCACTCAAATCACCTTTCTTCCTATACTGATGCTCGGTTGAACTGCAGAGGAGATTGTCTTGACCATGCTACATGCTAAATGCACTGAGTTGCTGCCATGTGATTGGCTGATTAGAAATTAAGTGTTAACGAGCAGTTGGACAGCTGTACCTAATAAAGTGGCCTGTGAGTGTACATCAAATACATCACGAGGCTGGAAGAGCGGGGACTTCTTCATACGCCGACTCATATCATGATCTAACATAGTAAAAAAGAGAAGAATAAAGGGTTTTATTTTTCACTGCCAACTTCTGAAAATTCTAGTAGGTTTTACTGAATTTTAGACGGAAATAAAACTACCAACCATCCGCTCTCAATTTCTAAAATCAAATTGAAACACAAATGTTCTACTTCCTGTAGAAAGCCAGTATCCCATAAGGAGTAAGAAGAGCCAGACATATCTCAGACAAAATCCACAGATACTGACAGAGGCATGTACTGCTGCAGGCACATCTGTCAAACCTCCCTATACATAGCCCCTCATTTACCCTCCCAGAGGCTACAAGAAGCCATTGAGCCCTCTAGCAACCAGTATACTATATGCAGACAACAGCTATTCTACTAGAAAGGCATCAGGTTTAACAGGATAAGGGAGACGTGTCATAGAAGCAATAGATTTGGTACGAACCATAGAATATGAGGACGATGTAACAAATAAATTTCAAAATATGACTAGACTTTCTTATACTGATCATAGAGAGGAGATTAATCAATCCTCTCATACTAATGAATGAACCTGTCACTCCCCCCAATCAGTGAGGTCAGGACCCCCGTTCTCTGGATTGTTGGGGGTTTGTTCTTGTGATCGTGCAGATCCTAGCAGTCAGACCCTCACCAATCAGTTTGTTATGCCCTATCCTGCTGTGCAAACTTGGTATAACACTTTTAAAGCTTTTTGGCACAAATACGGAATTTCTTTTCTCATGCAAAAAAGAGTTGTTTCTTGGATTAAATTTGTGGTTTGCATCATGTAATATACGGAGTGACTTTGCCATTTAACAGAGTGGACATATAGTGGACCCCTGTCCACCTCCATATCCCCCTTATTAGTGGCCTCCTGTCCTCCTCCATACTCCCCTCATATAGTGGTCTCCTGTCCTCCTCCATCTCCCCTCATATAGGTCCTCCTGTCCTCCTCCATCTCCCTCATATAGGGCCTCCTGTCTCCTCCATCTCCCTCATATGTTCCCCCTGTTCTTCTCCATCTCCCCTCATAAAGTGTCCTCCTGTCCTCCTTCATCTCCCCTCATATAGTGTCCTCCTCCATCCTCCTGTCCTCCTCCATCTCCCCTCGTATACTGGCCCTATATCCTCCTCCATCTCCCCTCATATAGTGCCCCTCTATCCTCCCTCATCTCCTCTCATACAGTGTTCTTCTGTCCCCCTCCATTTCTCCTCATTTAGTGGCCTCCTGTCCTCCTCCATCTCTCCTCATTTAGTGGCCTCCTGTCCTCCTCCATCTCCCCTCATATGGTGGCCTATGTCCTCCTCATCTCCCTCATATGGTGGCCTCATGTCCTCCTCCATCTCCCATCATATAGTGCCCCCTGTCTCCTCCTTCTCCCCATCAAAGTGGCTCTCTACCCCCCCCCCCATCTACCCCTCATATACTGCCCTACATGCTTCTCTCCATATCCCCTCATTATAGTGGCCTCCCGTCCTCCTCCGATCTCCTCCCACATAGTGTCCTCATGTCCTCCTCCATCTCCCTCATATAGTGGCTACAGTTCTCTACCTCTCCTCATATACTGACCCTATATCATCCTCATCCTCCCCTCATATAGTGGCTTCGCAGCCTCCTCCATCTCCCCTTATATTGGTGGCTCTCCTGTCCTCCTCCATCTCCCCTCATATAGTGGCCTCCCTGTCCTCTGCCATCTCACTCATATAGTGCCCCGTGTTCCGCCTCCATCTCCCCTCTATAGTGCCCCTCTATCCTCCCTCATCTCCCCTCATATGGTGGCCTCCTGTCCTCCTCCATCTACCCTCATATAGTGGCCTCCTGTCCTCCTCCATCTCCCCTCATATAGTGACCTCCTGTCCTCCTCCATCTCCCTCATATAGTGACCTCCTGTCCTCTGCCATCTCCACTCACATAGTGCCCCCTGTCCGCCTACATCTCCCCATATAGTGCCCCTCTATCCTCCCTCATTTCCCCTCATACAGTGTTCTCCTGTCCTCCTCCATCTCCCCTAATATTGTGACCTCCTGTCCTCCTCCTATCCCCCATATAGTGCCCCTCTATACCTCCCCTCATCTTCCCTCATATGGTGGCCTCCTGTCCTCCTTCATCTCCCATCTATAGTGCCCCTGTCCTCCTCCTTCTCCCCATCTAAAGTGGCTCTCTCACTACCACTCCCCCCCCCCCCCATCTCCCTCATATATGGCTACATGCTTCTCCATCTCCCCCCATTATAGTGGCCTCCCGTCCTCCTCCATCTCCTCCCACATAGTGTCCTCCTGTCCTCCTCCATCTCCCCCATGAGTGGCTACAGTTCTCCTCCATCTCTCCTCATATACTGGCCCTATATCCCCCTCCATCCCCCCTCCATATAGGCGCCTCACAGCCTCCTCCATCTCCCCTCATATAAGTGACCTCCTGTCCCCCTCCATCTCCCCTCATATAAGTGGCCTCCTGTCTCTTCCATCTCCCCTCATATAGTGACCTCCTGTCCTCTGCCATCTCCCCTCATATGGTGGCCTACATCCTTCTCCATCTCCCCTCATATACTGCCCCTATATGCTCCTCCATCTACCCTCATATAATGGCCTCCTGTCCTCCTCCATCTCCCCTCATATAGTGGCCTTCTTTCCTTCTCCATCTTCCCTCATATTGTTCCCCCTGTCCTTCTCCATCTCCCCTCATATAGTGTCCTCCTCCACCTGCCCTCATATAGTGTCCTCCTCCACCTGCCCTCATATAGTGGCCTCTTGTCCTGCTCCATCTCCCCTCATATAGTGCCCCCTGTCCTCCTTTATCTCCCCTCATATAGTGGCCTCCTGCCCTCCTCCTTTTCCCCTCATATAGTGGCCCTCTGTCCTCCTCCATCTCCCCTCATATAGTGACCTCCTGTCCTCCTTCATTCTCCCCTCATATAGTGGCTCCATGTCCTCCTCCATCTCCCCCTATACTGGCCCTATATCCTCTCCTCTCCCCTCATATAGTGCCCCTCTATCCTCCCTCATCTCCCCTCATACAGTGTCCTCCTGCCCTCCTCCTCTCCCCTCCAATTAGTGGCCCCCTGTCCTGCTCTCCCCTCATATAGTGCCCCTGTCCTCTTCCATCTCCCCCTCATATACTGGCCCTATATCCTCCTCTATCTCCCCTCATATAGTGGCCCTCTATCCTCCCTCATCTCCCCTCATATAGTGCCCCCTGTCCTCCTCCACCTCCCCTCATATACGGCCCTATATCCTCCTCCATTCTCCGCTCATATAGTGCCCCTCTATCCTCCCTCATCTCCCTCATACAGTGTCCTCCTCCATTCCCCTCATATAGTGCTCCCTGTCTCCTCCTTCTCCCCATCTAAAATGGCCCTCTACCACCCCCCCCCCCCCATCTCCCCTCATATACTGGCCTACATGGTTCTCCATATCCCCTCTATAGTGGCCTCCTGTCCTTCTCCATCTCCTCTCATATAGTGTCCTCCCGTCCTCCTCATCTCCTCCCACAAGTCTCCTCCTGTCCTCCTCCATCTCTCCTGATATAGTGGCTACAGTTCTCCTCCTCTCTCCTCATACAACTGGCCCTATATATTGGGGCCTCACAGCCTCCTCCATCTCCCCTCATATAGTGGCCTCCTGTCCCATCCATCTCCCCTCATATGTGGCCTCCTGTCCTCCTTCATCTCCCCTCCATATGACTCCGTCCTCTGCCATCTCCCCTCATATGTGTCCTCCTGTCCTCCTCCATCTCCCCTCATATACTGGCCCTCTATCCTCCTCCATCTCCCCTCATCTAGTGGCCTCCTGTCCTCCTCCATCTCCACTCATATAGTGGCTTCCTGTACTCCTCCATCTCACTCATATAGTGGCTCTCTATCCTTCTCCATCTCCCCTCATGTACTGGCTCTTTATGCTTCTCCATCTCCCTCATATAGTGGCTTTGCAGCCTCCTCCATCTCCCCTCATATAGTGCCCCCCCGTCCTCCTCCATCTCCCCTCATATAGTGGCCTCCTGTCCTCCTATAATTCCCCCTCATATAGTGTCCACCTGTCCTCCCTATCTCCCCTCATATAGTGGCCTCGCAGCCTCCTCCATTTCCCCTCATACAATGGCCTTTTGTCCTCCTCCATCTCCCTCATATAGTGGCCTCCTGTCCTTCTTCATTCCATCACATAGTGGCCTCCTGTCCGTCCTCCATCTTCCCTCATATAGTGGCCTCCTGTCCTCCTCCATTATCCTTCATATGTGGCTACTGTCCTCCTCCATATCTCCCTCATATAAAGGCCCTCTATCCTCTCTCTCCCTCATTGTGCCTCCTGTCCTCCTCCATCTCCCCTCATAATGCTCCCTGTCCTCCTCCATCTCCCCTAATACAGTGGCCTCTGTCCTTATCATCTCACTCATTATAGTGGCCTCCTGCCTCATCCTCTCCCTCCCCTATAATGGCTACTGCCCTCCTCCATCTTCTCCTCATAGTGGCCCTCTATCCTTCTTCATCTCATATTATACTGCCCCATATGCTCCTCCATCTACCCTCATATAGTGGCCTCTGTCCTCCTCAATCTTCCCTCATATAGTGGTACTGTCCTCGCCACTATATGAGGGAAGATGGAGGAGGACAGGAGGCCACTATGTGAGGGAAGATGGAGGAGTACAGAAAGCCACTATATGAGGGGAGATGGAGAAGGCTGCGAGGTCACTATATGAGGGGAGATGAGGGAGGATAGAGGGCCACTATATGAGGGACTATATGAGGGGAGATGAGGGAGGATAGAGGGCCACTATATGAGGGGAGATGGAGAAGGACAGGAGGACACTATATAAGGGGAATTATAGGAGGACAGGAGGCCACTATATGAGGGGAATTATAGGAGGACAGGAGGCCACTATATGAGGGGAGATGGAGGAGGACAGGAGGCCACTATATGAGGGGAGATGGAGGAGGACAGGGGGCACTATATGACGAGGGATGGAGGAGGCTGTGAAGCCACCATATGAGGGGAGACGGAGGAGGCCAGGAAGCCACTATATGAGGGGAGATGGAGGAGTATATAGGGCAGTATATGAGGGGAGATGGAGGAGGACAGTAGCCACTATATGAGGGAAGATGGAGGAGGACAGGAGGCCACTATATGAGGGTAGATGGAGGAGCATATAGGGGCAGTATATGAGGGGAGATGAAGAAGGATAGAGGGCCACTATATGAGGGAAGATGGAGGAGGACAGTAGCCACTATATGAGGGGAGATGGAGGAGGGAGATGGAGGAGGACAGTAGCCACTATATGAGGGGAGATGGAGGAGGGCAGGAGGCCACTATATGAGGGGAGATGAGAAGGACAGGAGGCCACTGTATTAGGGGAGATGGAGGAGGACAGGGAGCACTATATGAGGGGAGATGGAGGAGGACAGGAGGACACTATATGAGGGGACACTATATGAGGGGAGATGGAGGAGGATAGAGGGCCTTTATATGAGGGGAGATGGAGGAGGACAGTAGCCACTATATGAAGGATAATGGAGGAGGACAGGAGGCCACTATATGAGGGAAGATTGAGGACGACAGGAGGCCACTATGTGATGGAAGATGAAGAAGGACAGGAGGCCACTATATGAGGGGAGATGGAGGAGGACAGGAGGCCACTATATGAGGGGAGATGGAGGAGGACAAAAGGCCATTGTATGAGGGGAAATGGAGGAGGCTGCGAGGCCACTATATGAGGGGAGATGAGGGAGGACAGGTGGACACTATATGAGGGGGAATTATAGGAGGACAGGAGGCCACTATATGAGGGGAGATGGAGGAGGACGGGGGGGCACTATATGAGGGGAGATGGAGGAGGCTGCAAAGCCACTATATGAGGGGAGATGGAGAAGCATAAAGGGCCAGTACATGAGGGGAGATGGAGAAGGATAGAGAGCCACTATATGAGTGGAGATGGAGGAGTACAGGAAGCCACTATATGAGTGGAGATGGAGGAGGACAGGAGGCCACTAGATGAGGGGAGATGGAGGAGGATAGAGGGCCAGTATATGAGGGGAGATGGAGGAGGACAGGAGGACACTATATGAGGGGAGATGGAGGAGGACAGGAGGACACTATATGAGGGGAGATGGCAGAGGACAGGAGGTCACTATATGAGGGGAGATGAAGGAGGACAGGAGGCCACTATATGAGGGGAGATGGATGGGGACAGGAGGCCACTATATGAGGGGAGATGGAGGAGGCTGTGAGGCCCCAATATATAGGGCCAGTGTATGAGGAGAGATGGAGGAGAACTGTAGCCACTATATCAGGAGAGATGGAGGAGGACAGGAGGAGACTATGTGGGAGGAGATGGAGGAGGACGGGAGGACACTATATGAGAGGAGATGGAGAAGGACAGGAGGCCACTATAATGAGGGGATATGGAGAACCATGTAGGGCCAGTATATGAGGGGAGATGGGGGGGGGGGGGGAGAGGGCCATTTTAGATGGGGAGAAGGAGGAGGACAGGGAGCACTATATGAGGGGAGATGGAGGAGGACACTGTATGAGGGGAGATGAGGGAGGATAGAGGGGCACTATATGAGCGGAGATGGAGGAGGATATAGGGCCAGTATATGAGGGGAGGTGGAGGAGGACAGGGGGCACTATATGAGGGGAGATGAGGGAGGATAGAGGGCCACTATATGAGGGGAGATAGAGGAGGATATAGGGCCAGTATATGAGGGGAGATGGAAGAGGACAGGGGGCACTATATGAGGGGAGATGCAGGACAGGGGGCACTATATGAGGGGAGATGGAGGAGGACAGGAGGACACTGTATGAGGGGAGATGAGGGAGGATAGAGGGGCACTATATGAGGGGAGATGGAGGAGGATATAGGGCCAGTATATGAGGGGAGATGGAGGAGGACATGGAGCCACTATATGAGGGGAGATGAAGGAGGACAGGAGGTCACTATATGAGGGGAGATGGAGGAGGAAAGAAGGCCAATATATGAGGGGAAAAGGAGGAGGACAGGAGGCCACTATATGAGGGGAGATAAAGGAGGACAGGGGGCACTATATGAGGGGAGATGGAGCAGGACAAGAGGCCACTATATGAGGGCAGGTGGAGGAGGACACTATATGAGGGCAGGTGG